>VYZR01025074.1:5764-40847 GCA_013400675.1 Oxylabes madagascariensis
AACGATTTTTTTTTTTTTTTTTTTTTTTTTTTTTAAGCCTGGTTCCTGACGTATTTAAATTGAGGAAGATTGCGGCTTTCATTTTAAATGACATGTTTGTAGCCCTTCTGGTTGTAAAGCACGAGTTGAAGATAGAACATTAGCAAAACAAAAATGCTCCTGAGTTTTTAGGGGCTTTTGTTATGACTCTTGAATTTGGGGTTGGCTGAATTTGGGGTTGGTTGAATTTCGCTAGTACAGTTTTCTATTTAGACAAAGTGTAGTGCAAAATCAGCAGCTAAAGGCTGAAATGCAAATAGATTAAAAGGTTCTTTTGCCCCAGATACAAAGAAAGAAAGTGAATAAAACAGTCTGTATGTAGAAAGATGAACCAAAAGTGAGAAACTGAAAAGCAAAACGAAGCTCTGAAAATATTTATTTGTCTGAGCTTGTGGTCTAGAGAGCCCATTTTACAGCCATAGGTCTTAAGATCAGGGCTGGAGGATCCAGAATACCCAGGTCCTGTCCTGCTCTGAGCTGTAGGAGCTCAGTGTGTCACTTTGAAAATAGTGTGCCGAGCTCATGCCTTTTGCAGTGAGGCTTTACAAATCAGTTACGTAGGAGTACAGCAGGTTTTTATGTGAAAGAAGGTGTTTATTCTTTCTTCACTCTCACAGAATTTCCATGGTGAGAAAATATCAATAAATTCCCTGTGTGGTTTCACCAGTTTACTGCCATACAGGTGAGAACTAAAACGAATTTCTTTTTGCTTCCCTTGACTCATTCCAGCCTGGTGTTCATCTGACCCTTGTTACCCTTTATCTCAGACCTGCTTTGGTCTTGTTACATCCTTCGGGATGAGGTGTCTGACGTTGTTCTGGCTCTGCGTCTCTCCCTCGTCTTGGCTGCTGTGCTGTGATCAATCAGCCCTTTTGCCGTTTGTCCCTCCCTCTCATTTCGGGCATGCCAGTTGTTGTTTGAACATGTGCCATGATCTCTGAGGGAGAAGGGAGTGCTTGGCTGCCCTGGGCTTTCCCAGAGCCAGGCTGGTGCCTCTGCAACAAAACTCTCCTGCGATAGCACTGTGGGAGGTGAGGGAAGGGAGGGACAGAGTCTCTGGCCTCTGGTAGGAAAGGGCATGGGGATCAGAAAGTGAACCAAGCATTGCAGAGAGCAGAATATTAGAGTTGCCCAGTACAGAGCTGGACTGTATGGATGCATGTTTGATTTTACAACATTTTCGCCTGATATTTGTAGTAAGTAGGCTGATGCCCATTGTGGGAACTTGTTTGTCCCTGAATATAGGAAGCAAAAAGTTTAAAAGCTTTGATAATTTCCACTCCCCAGGTCACACAGTATTTCTGCCATAGGCAGGAGTACTGGTTTGCAGTGGTAGGAAATGTAATTCTTCAATTTTACATTGTGTCGTAGAATCACGAAGAGTAGCCTTGGAGAGAATCTTGACAAACTGTCCCATCGTGTTCTGATATGAAAAGATCTTCATTTCTGATGGTTTATCCTGGTGTTTAGATGTTGTTAATATTAGAAATGTCTTCTTAATGCCTAACATAGCGTCTAATCTTTTTAGTGCTCTTTTTTCCTTTGCATCAATCCCTTAAATACGTCAAGAATGTTTTTACATTTTGCTTCAGATTATATTTAATTGTCAAATAGTTTAATTTGCTTTCTCAAAAACTATTTAATTTTACGCCTGGTAATTCCTGTGCTGTTATCTGGATTCTCTAACCTATTTGTGTCCTGAACTCTAGTGCCCAAAACACCAGGTACAAGGCACTCCCAAGGCTTTAGTCGTACCAAGTGAGGCAGTGGATTACCTAACAGGTTTTGTATGGTATACAAAGTCTTATTGTCACAGGAGAGAAAGGTTTGTCTGAGTTTGCATCTGCATTTGGGAACAACTCATTGCTCATACCAGTGACTGTGACTAGGTGTTGGCATAAAGCATTTACGGGAGCAGTCAGGTAATCAGATTTCTGGGGGTTGCCCTGCAAGTGCAACACTGAACCCTCCTAAGGGGAAGAGAGTGATGTGTTTGCAGGCCAGCTTTCCTATGTGCACATCCTGGCACTCCCAGAGGCATCTGACACAGAGGCTTTCTGAGGCTTGAAAAAGCAGGATCTCCCAAGCACAGTGTCTGCCTTCGGGCACCCAGATGAGTCTGCGACAGATTAAGCTTTTTAGTACAAGGAAATACAAAGGGACTGTGTGAATTTCTATCTTCTTTCCAGCTGTTGAATCCCTTTTCTGTTTTTGTCTCCCCAAATGGATTTCCAGCCTGCAATGGTAAAGGCCTTGCACCATTGTAATGTGGTTTAGGATGTAAATGGTGATGTATCTTTTGGTTTTGATGAAGCTTGAAATTCCTGTGCAAATGGCAGCCTGTCCTGGTTACCAGGAGTGAGTACAGCTAGAAAGGAAAAACTTGAAATAAGCAACCATGTCGTCTCTCAACTGGCTACAAAGACTTCCTGTGGAGCAATGCAATTCATGCAAAGCCATCTCATCCAGACTGAACACCACCTTTGACTGCTTTCCCTTCTGTATCACGAATTGTGGGTTTGGACTGGGGATTGCACCAACAGCATGCGTGAGATCTGACCAAGGTGTTGGGTTTAAATATTGCTGCAGATGAAGAGACCGGCTTAATTACCCAGTCAGGCTTGATTAAAGGTTTCACACTACCTCTGCAGGTGTGATTGAGTCAAGCTGTAGCAGACTAGAGAACTACAGTGGATCTGTACTGGGACAGAGCCTCAGGATGGCTGTCCGGTTAAAACACCAGACTTGTGCATAGCACCGTCACCCTTCTGTAGATGCCATTCATCTGAAGAGACACTGGCTCCCTTTGACCTGCAGATCTCAAGAGCAGAGTAAGTGAAAACAGCTCTGTGATGAGAAAACAGTTCCTTCACTCTTCCTAAGGAGTCTTCCTCCTTGCTTACACAGCTGAATGCCATATGTCAGGCCATGAGGCACCGAGTGCCCAAAGCTGGATGTTGCTCGGATAGGCCACTTCGAGCCCAGGGACAGAAAGGCAGAATTGACTGTCCTGGCATTGTGAGGCTCGTCTTAGGCCTGGCTGCCCTTTCACCCACTGCTATCAGCACAAGAACTTGTTACAAACCAGCTGGCAATGCCACTTCCTGCAGTTCTGGAAACCGTGACAATTTTATGTCATGTATCTTTGAGTTGCAGAGAGGGACATAGATTTCTGAATCCTGATTATTTAAAGGTTGTTATGAGATAATGGGACTGTGGAACTGAGTTACAGGAGCATTTAGGCTCATGTCAGGATACTGGGTCATTCTCACTGCTATTCCCATTGCTGAAATTATTTTTTATGGAAGCATATCAGCCATACAAATAATACCTTGTTGCAGTTAATCTGATGTCTCATGACTCGTGGAGTAAATTTTGTGACCATTCTTAACCTTTCATTTTGTACTTCTGGTTTTGCTGTGGTCAGTTCTTGTGCCAATAGGTTAATTTGTTTGTTCTCAAACCACTTTGCTTATCTAAAATGACACTTTTTCTTAAAAACAAGTGCAGTTATTTAGTCCTTAAAAATCTCTGTAAACTAGTCTTAATTTATTTGGCTCAATAATACACTTTCAGTTAAAAAAAAAGAAGGGGCAAACCATCTGCTAGGCAGAGTGCTGTTTATATATTCCCTATGGCTTTGTCAATTGTTAAGATACCACTAGCTAAGTGATAGGACCAAGATTTCCAGGGCTTCTGCCTCAAGTATATGTTAGGAACTGTTTGACTGGATGTTTTGGGTGTGAAACTTGATGTGATTGGGCCAGGAGTTTGGCTTGCACAAATGAGGCTGCTGGTTTAGTTGTGAGCCAGAGCTGCTGCCAGTGACACCAAACCCACATCCGTTCTGCTGACATGTCTTGGCCCAGGGTGTCAGAATGGGCAGATGCTAATCCCTGAGTGGCACACTGCTTGTCCCTTCTCGGAGAACACCTCTTTTTCAGAGAGGTTGCTACAATTCTTTGCACCGGTGACCTTAACTGCTGAGCTTGCCACCAAGGAGTTGATGCTCATCTTTGGGATCTGAGCAATTTACTAAGAAACAGCTTTAAACCCATGAGTCTTATTTTACTGGATGTCTGCCAGATGTTTACTACCTTTGTAAATGACAGAATGGGCTTAGATTTTAAAAAAGCCTAACAACATCATCCATATCCTCTTACACCTTCTTTTATCTACAGTAAATCACATTAGTGATAACACTTTTGTCTTGAAAGTTTTGCCTGCTCATGCTTCTGGCATCCTAGCATGGTTAATTTGGAACAGCCTGTCATGGGATACATGAAGGAAATACTTGTCAGGAAAGAGGGGAAAACATAAAAGCTTGCATTCAGGGACTATTTTGGATGCTGAGGAAGATGACTATGAGACGAGTTCCCTGATATTCCAAGTGTCTGTGTCACTGGTGGAGAGCCCTGCTTTGGCGGCAGACTCCCGATAAGAACTCAGTAAGATGCAAATTCTTATCTCAGATATGTGGGTGGGTTTCAGCTACACAGCAAAGTCTCTGGTCCCATGGGACTTTCTGTCTAATCTGGCAACTGCTTTGAATGCATCACCTCACAGGGAGCCTTGGCTGTTTCCCTCATCACTAGGTGGCTAAAGAAGCCCCTTCCATTTTGTCTGAAGGGGCAGTAATGGAAGGCTGTAAAAGTTTTTTGGACTCTCAAACCCGATTCTTAAATAGCATCCATGTTGTTGTGGGGAAAATGGACAAGCTCAGTGTAGGTTTAAAGGAGCAGGCTGTGTGCTATTTAATATGTAGGTCACAGAGGAGAAGGCATGGACGCAAAAGTTTGCCTGTGTTGTGAGATCTGATCAGTGGTTCATGCCCTGTAGTGTTAAGCAAGAGACTTAGGCTACAAATGTAGTAAACAAGACAGGGCCACTCTTTGGCGCTGTGGCCGACTGGCATGGTCTGGGCCTGTCTTGTACCATTGAACTGCAGCCTCAAAGCAGGATGGCTGCGTTCAGGCTGCCTGCTGGGAATGGTCCTGGGCCTGTCCTGACTGGCACCATGCCTGACAATTGTTTGGGACAGTGCTGGCAGGCCAAGGCCAGGGCATGCCAGGAAACATTCTCCCAGTTTCCTCCCAGGGCTGCAAGGTTCAGGTGCGTGTCCTGCCCCTGTGGGCTCACCAGTGGAGGCATGGCCCTGGCTCCCAGGCTATGGCACCTAGTGCTAAAGCAGGACTCTGGTAGATTGGAGCTCACAGCCAGACCCAGTGCTAGCTTTTCCTTGAGGGTGTTGATGTGGATGGTGTTACTTCTGATGCTTTGTTATTATATGAAAGTTCTAGGTGCCAGGCCAAAATGCTAGAAATATGTTTTGTCAGCCTTCCTTAGATTTTGTCATTACTGACTCTTGCCATCATTACTTGGAATCTTTTATTTTGTTTAATCTGTGGAGGAGGAGACAGAAGGGAAATACAGTTTGAATGGCTGTCAACTACTTCAGGACAGTGTGAAAAGGAACTGGATGTTAATTACCGAATTCATTGTCAACATTGACAGTTGTCAGCTGAGATACTGTAGATTGAAAGTACTTTGGTCCTTCACATGAAGGGTGCTTGATCATTTCTGTTCTATTTACTTCCCTTCTTATAGAAGAAAATCAAAGGCTTCAAATGATGATCACTGGACACTTGCATATAGCTTTTTAGCTCATATCCCTCTGGGTGCTGGTGGTTCTGTTTGTTGTGTCACTGAAACTGTGCTCAGAAATCAGTTCAGATGGGAAGCAGCTGTTTGTGAGGAGAGGGTGTTGACAAGACAATAAGGGCAGCACAATGGGTGAAATTTTCCAAAGAGAGTTGCAGAAGTGCATTTGCTTTGAGCACTGGTTTGTCAGAGGCATGATCCCTCAACAGGAAAAGGAGAGGTGCATATTGGGAAGACACTTTTCACAGAGTTTGTCTCCTTCGTTGGCTCTTAAAAGTGTATGTGGGAAACTACCACTGTTACAAATACATCTTCCATATTGTGTGCTGGCACAAGTCGTCTGTTCACATGAGGAGAATGTGTTCTGAAAACTTGTCAGTAAATAAGTAACATTTTCAGGCTGTATGGACCAAAGACAGTATTTTTGGGGGGTATAGTTGAAAAGTGAGATTTACCAATTAAGTTATTTATACCAGAGAAAAGTACCTTGAGAGTTTTAAACTTAGTCATTAAATGGTAGAGGGGATATGAAATACGGTGCATTGAGTGTTGCAGTACCTGTTTTGCTGGGCTTTTTACTGAGCAGGCCTTCAACTTTGCCAGCACTGAACTCCCAGGGTTGTCCTGTATTGAGTCCTCTGGCTGTGACATTGTCTCCCTGTTCTTGCTTGCTGCTGCCTTCCTTTCCAATGATTGCAAAGCCCTTGTGCAAGGACAGGTAATCTTACTGTGGATGGCTTTTTTCACTGCTGTGCGTTTATCCTTCCAACACTTAGAGGAAGCATTTGCCAGAGTAACTGCACTTAGAAGTTAGGGAACAAGAGCAGAAAGCATTTAGAAATAAAATTGGACTACTGAATTGAAACTATAGTCCAGGCTTTTGAGCTAAACGCAATTGGAAAGAGTATTGGTTTTAGATGAATGGAAGGAGTCAAAAAGAAGCACAGATCAATACTTCTGTACTGAAGCAAATACTTCTGTGGTTAGAACGGGTCACTAAGACATATGACATCCTTACACAGTCTTTCACTATTCACTAGCTATCGTGGTTCCCTGAAAAAATCAGCTGTGGACAGTTCCTGTTGCTATAAATTAATAGTTATGCACAGTTTTTATTACTTTGCTTTGATTTTTGTTGTTGGTTTGGGTTGGGCTTTTTGTATGTTTGCCAAATGCAGCAATTACTCAGCGAAACAGTCCCTGAAGAAATGTGTGTTTTCCTCTTTTTGACTGTTAAGCAAGCCTTTCTTTCTCTAAGTGTGCTCAGCTTCATCTTGATTTTTGGCATGGTGAACAGATCCAGCTGACGAAACTTGCTTTATGGATCGATCTGTTGGTGAAGGGTGCTGGAAGTTTTCTGCAGTTATACCAAGTAGCAGAGGAAAATAGAAAAAGAAGGAACATGTAAGGTGATACTCTGTTTTGCATGATGTCTGGAAGAGCGCCTTTTGGGGATTCTGCTGCCTCTACAGACTTCATCCTGAGGGGTGCAGAAGCCTGGAGGAGCTGGGAAAGCTCAGCCTGTTCTGGCAGGTGCCCGTCACCTTGCAGTGTCAGCACCTTCTGCTTGCAGAATGTGAACACCGTGAACAGCAAGGTACATCTGGAATTTCCACTGTGACCTCTGTTTTCTTCCCTACTGAAAAACAGCTAATGTGCATCTTGATGTGAAATAAAGCTAGAAAGAACAGCCAGGCTCTTAATGGGCTTTGTCTGTTATACTGTGCATGCACTGTCATGAGAGATCGTTTGCACAATACGGGCCATCTTTCTGAAGCAGTTGCACAAGAAAAGCCACAATATTTGGAAAGTAAAGTATGAATCAAAATTTTTACAGCACACAACCAGAGGAACTGAAATTTGCAAACAGCAAGCAAGAATGAAATTGCAGTGGCAGCAGTTACCATGTCCAGGTGGTGTATGGAGGCAAGGCTGCATGACATCAGTTCTCTTTTAATGTGGCTGTGGGTGGGCTGCTGGGGCAGCATGGTATGAAAAACCAGTTCAATCCGGTGGAAAGAAACTTTTCAGACTATTTCACTTAGAGAAGAAGAAAATTTTGTTGTGAAGTGCATTAAGAATAAAGATGCTGGTTCATGCAGCACTTTTTTGGCTGGATCATCTCAAGGTAGAGCACTAGTATTTAGTAGATGGAGAAACTGAGCTGCAGAAAGGCAAAGTGAGTTGTTCAAAGGGTGCAAAAGAAGTAACTAACAGAGCCTTGTCTCCATTTCTTACCTTTAGGAGAAAAAGCTGAGCAAAAGATGTCACATAAACGATGTGACTTTTTTTGGTGAAAAAGTGCAACAAAAATGTTAATTCTTCAATTATTCTGACAACCAGCTGACACTTCCTTAGCATATAGCACTTGATGAATTGGTGGTCTTAGCTCAATTCCAGGGGGACTGTTAGGCACAGGCAGAGGCAGTGTCTGTGCACAGACAAAGAATCCATGGGATGGGAGGCATTAACAGTTTTCCCTTCTGGGGGTTCCCCTGCTGGATGCAGAGACTGCGCTGGGAGAGTCTTCCTGCCGAAGTGTTCCTGTTTGAACATAGGGTGTAGAATGTAAGTCTTGGCCCTTCAGAAACTGCCAGTCACCACTTTCCCAATACTCTCAGGAAGCAGTAAAAATGTAAACAAAGAAGATATGTTAGGTCTCAGAATTACTCAGTGGCAGTTGTCTGAACAGTTGTGCTCATGCTAAAATCTCGGCAAGTCCAAGTGCAAACGCTTGGACATCTGGTTTCACGCTTGCCTAGTCTGTGTGCTAGCTGCTGAAACAAATCCTTCTCAACACTATGCAGAAGTACTTTTTAAAGCAGTGAGTGCAAGCCAGAGTTCTGCAATCAAGCACACATTGAGCACAAAGGATGTAAAAACCAGAAATGAAGTGAAAATGTCAGTGGTTTGAATGTACTGCTGTACAGGGGTTTGAATGCCCCTGCATTCACTAGAAAAAACAGTCTGGTCAAGCAAAGTAAAACTGTCTAATGCCAAGCTGAATCCAAAGTGAAATTTTGAAAAAGTTGTTGCAAAAGTCAGTATCTAGAACATTTCACTTATGTGTCTTCTCTGCACTTGGTTTTTTTGGTGAGGAGCTGGAACTTCAGAGATGCCACAGAAAGGAAGTTTCTTCGTCTGCAATTTTCTAGCTCCAAGGTTCAGACTTGTAGTTTGAAGGCAAATTAAAGAAGTATTTTAATCCTGAAATTCACTGTGGAAACCTGTCCTCTGGGACAAAAGCATTTGTTTTTGGTCGATTTTGTACCCCTCTGCACAATTCTGATCTTCAAGGGCTTCACCTCCTTCCTTTTCATTCATTTTAAAGATACCTCTTCAGTCCATACTTGGGTGTTATCCTTAAAAAATCTCCTTATTTTCATATAAAAATATTTTTACTCACCAGTTCTGACTCTGAGAGGCCACAACTACTTTATTCAAACTAACCCAGTACCAAAATGAAACATGAAAAATAGCATGATACATCTGCAAATCATGAGGCTATTGAACCATTTGCGTAAGAGATTGGTGAGATTTTGAGCAAGAGTGGTGTGTGGAGAGGTGGAGTAATGCCCTCATAGGAGTACTACCTGCTTTTTGTTACCTGCCAGCTGATGTGATCTGTCTAGGGAAATCAAGGCATGCTGAGACACCTGCTCTGGTGGGTACTGTAGCACAGGCTGGGGTTGGACTGCTTTCCTCAGTTCTGCATCCCTGCACCACTGCAGCATCCTGTTGTGCCTTGTGTCCCACATCACAAATTCTCTGCTGTCACCACAATCTATTTCTGTTCTGCTTCACTCCCGCAGTTCATGACGTGGGCTGCAAGTACCTTTGTACAAGGGGAAAGAAAAGAGAGAACATGGTGTTTTCAGCTTCCTGCTGGAGCAGGGCATTGCCACTGTTGCATGGCTCAAAGGAGATGGACAGGTGAAGGTCCACCAGGCCTGGTTGATGCAGAACACAACACAATATTAATATTGTGCATAATTTGAGATGAGCTTGTAATTTCAGTATTGGCCATTGCAAACAATTGGAAATGCCGGTGTATGTGATATGCCATTATCCTGGAATCCATATTTCACCTAATTATCTTAGAATGCAGTTGACCAAACCAGAAGATATTCCCACCAAATTCACTCTTACTCACTGCTCAGAGCTTTGATTTCTGTTTGCAAGCGTGTTAAAGTGAGGTGACCATGCCAGTTACTGCCTTGCCTGTTTGCCTGGCCCCATTGCTTGGAGGTGAAGTCCCCGAGTGTGGATGGGTGTCTGGCTTTGTCTTCTCATACAGAAAGAAGCTTCCTGTATAAATGCAGATGAAAGGCTACAGTGGTTTGTTCAAGTGCTTAAATGTTGAGTTGTAGAGGGCAGTGTTTAAGCAACAGATACAGTCTTGTCAGAAACAGAGGTCTAACCTTCAGGAGAGGAAGGAACAGAATAGAGGGCAAAAATTGCGTCAGTTGTCTCGTTTAAATCAGTTTGCACATGAGAGTCGCACTCCTTAGCCCAAATGCACATTAATTAACAGTTTGTAGTTGACTGGGAGATGACAGCTGGAGTGGCTGAGGATTAGGCACTTACCTTGATTTTTAGAATCAAGAAATGTTAAATACAGATGTTTGAGTTGCAGTTTCAAAGGAGGAAGAGAAATGTACTGTCTTAGTCTGCTTCTGTTTTCTAGGCTTATGTTATTTTGTTGTATTGCTGTGTAAGCAAGTTTCAGCTCAGCTGGTGGAATTGGTCAGAAGGGTTGAGACTTTGGAATGAAGTGAAAGCAAATTTCCTATGTGGTTTGTTTTTTTTTGTTTGGTTTTTTTTGTTTGTTTGTTTTTTTGTTTGTTTGTTTGTTTTTTTGTTTGGTTTTGGTTTTTTGTTTGTTTGTTTGTTTGTTTTTGTTTTTATTTTTTTGTGTATGGGGAGTAATTTTTTCATTGCAAAGCTTCTCATTTAGAGGAAATTTACCTGTCTGCTGTAATGTGCATTTAAGGGAATTTGGCTAAGTTAATAACTTCTGTCTTCACTTATCATTATACAAATCTTTTCGTAAAGAAAAAGTCCCTCTTTCCCAGGAGTCTAAACATCAGGCAGTGATCAGAGCTAGATAGAAATCTCCCTGTCTGTTGTGTGTCTAGGTACTACGATATTCAGTTGTCAAACTTGTCTGTTTTTCTCCTGCCTTTAGAAGCTTTTGGGTAGGACACAGAATCCAAGACACTCAGCATGATTTCCTGCACATACTTCATGTGAGGCTCTGTGATGCTGTCAGAATTCTGGGATGCCTCTCCAAAAGGGTGATCTGCCTTGGGGTACCTAGAAGAAAAAGGTTTGGTGCTTCATTATATGTAGCTCTCCTTAAGAGCACTTCTGAAAAGGGCACTCAATGCCTGATGAGGTGATCCTTCTATCACACCTTGTCCTTGTTGGTGCAGTTATTATGTTTGCAGAAGTGAGGGAGAAGGAAGAGAAAAGATGTACATCAATTTCAGATTGGTTTCAAGTGTGAAGTTCAGACATGGTGAAATGCTATAGGAAGTTCTGTCTCCACATCTTTCTTTAACCAGCCCTGAGATGTGTGTGAGGTGTGCATGATGGACATACCAACGTTTCTTACCCATTGAAGAAGTTCTCATTGTTTTCAGGAAAAACATATTCAGGAGTGAGATGGAGAGGAACCATGAAATGCTATTTCTCCACGTTCTGTCTCTCCTTGAAGACAATATGGGTATGGGCAGGGAAATGTTAGTATGAGAGGAAAGATACCAGTGTTTCTGCTATAAAATCAATTGGGAAAGTTTTCATGGGTCCAGAACTCGACAAAAGTAATTGTACAAAGGTCTCCTGATTAAGGATTAAGGGAGAACGCTGAAAAGTTGTTAATTTAATCTTCAGATCTATGCAGCAAGGTTTTTTGTTATTTTTGGTGTTATTTGTGCAAAACCAGTTTTTTGAGGATTCATCTGCCCTTACTCTTCATTTGCCAGCTTTAATTGGAGCTGCCTTTATAGCAATTTTAGAATAAAATCACTGTTTTCAAGGTGACTCTAGTACTTATTTTAACTTTCAAGATGATAAACAGAAGGTTATGAGTTGCTGAGAAATAAAGTGTGTTTTCCCGTCATGTAAAGTTTATCAGTCATTTGGCTTATGCGGGAATTACATACCCAAAGACATAAAGAAGATGGCAAGAGAACAGATTACAAAAATAATGTCTTACGTATTTCAGATTCAGTTGATTTTATAGTCTGTGGCAGGCAGTATTACAAATGCAGGAGTGCTGATACTGCTACAACGTCTCTGAAATTTGTTTTCTGTGTGTTAATGGAGGAATACGCAACAGCAGGGGAATGAGATTCTGTTAGGTTTGTACCTGCACAATAGGAGGAGTTGTGTGTCCTGCACAGGGCCTGGGGCTGCATGCCCTGGGCAGAAGGGTCTGCACCCTGCTTATGCCCAGGAAGAGAAGCAATGAGGCCTGGCTGGCATACTGGCACAGTCCTACCTAAAAATCTGGTTTGGCAGTAAATTGCTGCTAGTTTGGAGCAGTTTCCTGCTTTCTATGTGTTTCAGTTTTTAGTTTCTAAAACTTATGCCAGAATAGTACCTCCCACGCCACACACACACAGACACACACATATCTATGTACATGTATAAATACTTTGCCTGTTTATTAATGGGAAGTACCTTCTAGGCTACAGCAGAATTACGGGGGGGGTTGGTTTTTTTTTTGGTAGTGAATTCTTGTCTATTACCAATTTGAGTGGAGTCTCAATGAGTTTACATAGCAGTGATAACTCCAAACACATAAGCTATTGATGTGCTACAACTGCTAAAGCATGCATAAAGTCTTGGCAGGATCTGAAGTGAGTTATGTAGGGTATTGTTGCATAAAGAGTGCAATGCTAAATATTAGATGAAGCTGCTCCTCCTTAGCAGCTTGTATCTGCTTTCCAGGTTTCAAATTCTACAGCTGCAGTGGCTGTTTCTTCAGCAAAACATCAAAATGAACCAAGAAAAACTTGCTATTTTTTCATACCATGCAAATCTTTCATTAAATAAAATACCAGAGAGGTATAGATTTGCTTCAGTGGTGGGAACACAGTAGAAACTTCAGTCCCTGCTGCTTTGAATTCTAAGAGGAAAAATGTAATCTATAAATGAGGGGAGGAATTTGAGGCCACCAGTTCTTCAGAGACAAATAATTCAAGCAGAATACAATGATTGTTCCAAGGGCCAGATATGAGGGAGCAACAAGAAAGCGTTTCTCTTAACGTCTGGATGATAGCTTGCTGTGTTGGAGAACAGTTGTGCTCATAGCAGAGCCAAGAGTAGGCACAGTAAGGTATAGGCAAGCCCCTGGAAGTGAATTAAGAGAGGATTTTTGAAAAGAGAAGAAAAAGGCTAAAAAATCCATGAGTAGACTTCAGGAACTGAGGTCTACTATTCCCTTCAAAAGCAACTGAAAAACCATTTGTGTGACATGCCACTTCATGTCCTGTCCCGTTGTACCCTGAGTGTTTGTATCCAAAGGCAGGGAGCTGATCCACATTCCCTGTCCAAATTTGCCACCGGGGATGTCCTGCATGGCCGCTGGGCCAGCCAGGCTGTGCTCCTTCAGAAACGCGCCTGGGGAGCGCAGCGTCCAAAAGCTTTGAGGCAGCTTCCCTGACTGATGATTTCCTGTTACCTGATTTGATGTATTCATAAGGCTTATCCTTTTGGTCTCATTGAGATTTCTGAGGGCTCTTAATATATCTGAGTGAAAAGCTAGGAAGTTCAGTTTGAGGTGTTTCTTTGGTACCTCGTACTGAGCAGGCTGACACAATGCTGAGGCAGAGGAATAGCTCCCATGAACTGGCTGAGAGCAGGGGCAGCAGCTTCCAGCAGCACAGGGGTAACCGAGAAAAGACATATTGAAGCCCTAAATCTTTCCAGTCCTTAGCAAAGTAAATGTGACTGACTTTTGTAAGTCAATCCAAACAATTTACCCTGACTTCTCCAAAAGCCGAGCATATTTAAAACCAGAACATATCCCTAAAGACGCATAAAAAGTGTGGACTCTTTCCTTAAAAAAAAAAAAAAAAAAAAAAGTAAAACAAGTGAAACAAAAGCAATCTTGGAAGTATGCGTTTCACTAAAGTAAAAATGGGAAATCCAGTTTTATGAGGCTGTTGCCAGTGGTAGAAAAGATACCTTGGGGAATATCCTGTAATACTGGGTGGGTGTTTCATATTAGGGAGAGGTTAATAATGTAAAATTACTGCCTAAGTCATCTTTTTTTACCAGGTAATTTGTTTTATTTCTGGTTCCAAATATGTCCTGAAAATACAGGGTCTTGAAGATTCTGTGGCAATGCAGAAGATGACAATATGAATTTGTGATGTGACTGTCAGAACACTAATATCCTCTGTCATTTGAAGCAAAATGACCTAACTTGTTTAAGAATTTTCTCCTTCTAATTGGGACAGCGTGTAATTCCCCCACATTTCTGGCTAGTCGCTTGGGCCAAAAGAAAAAGTGTGCTTTGTCTGCCTGGATTCTCAGAGATATAAATCACTGGACCGTTTTCAGTTGTACATTGAAATTCTCTTTCTGGGTTCTCCTGGGGAAACCAGACACTGTCAGCTTTCCCTCCACGCCTGGCTCTGCTGTCTCTGTACACAGGAGCACCGCAGTAGAAAGGAAGTTTCCTCTGCAGGCAAAAGAATTTTGCCCTTGTTCGTGAGTTACAATTTAGCTCCAGAACCTTGCTGGCTTCACCTTTTTCTAAATTCTTGGCATCCAGCTGCCTCATTTCCACTCGTCTTTGTCCTGGATAGTTTTTTATTGCTAAGAGGTGGTTTCCTCACTCCATTTCTTTAGTGGTTCCACAGCATTTTTTGCTCCTGTAGACAGTATTTCCCCCTAGCACTCTTGCCTCACAGCCGGGTATTCCCACACTTTATAAATATGCTTGCAGTGGTGCCATAAGCTGTCCCTTCTTATTTATGGATAGAATTGCAAATTTGATCCAGATGGTGCTGTTTTTTAAAGTCTGCTTCTGAAATCTGTTTGCAAGATATGATCTGCCTGAGCATATGCCTGATCGTCTGTTTTTGGGAGATCTCCTTTCAGGATTCCTGTGTTATTTTTGCTGTATCAAAGTTGTGCTTCATTAAATGACATGAGCCAGTGGAACTGGATCCTTTTGTTTGCCACAGCAGCACCGGTAGTGTCTAAAATCTACTTATGTGCTGTTTTGTCGGAATTGTTTCCGAAGGACTTAGTGCTCTTTGAGCTTAATAAGAAAAAAATACTATTTTATGATCTGTAGTAAATGGCAATTAATGACTCTTGGCATTTAATGAAGCACAACTTTGATACAGCAAAAATAACACTAACCCTTGCTGAGAAGGTCTCCTCCCTTCTGCACTGCTTTTTAACTAATTGGAATAAAATGCAACAAAAAAATAGCTTTAATAATTGTTGTTCTTATTATTAGGTAAGTCATAGCTAGTTTCTGCACTTCTGTTTCCCACTAGTTTTCATTTTTGCATAAAATCATGGTATTGTAGGTGCCTGGGGAGCATGGAAAGAGGCAAGAGGGCAGAAAAAGGTGATATTTTGCTTATCATATGGCCCAATTCAATAACTAACTCTGTGGGTTTGTGTCTCAGGTTTCATGGGGCAATAGTGGTTTTACTATGGCTCTTGGTTTTAGCACCAGATTTCCCCCTTTTTGGCATGGTAATTGTCAAAAAACAGGCCAGCATGGACTGTAGGTCCTTTCAAGCTGACACCTGTTGCCATCTTTATTTACTTTCTTTTTTTTTTTTCCTTTTTCTTTTTTTTTTCTTTTTTCTTTTTTTTTTGCACACTACAGTGTTAATAAACTACTTTTGCCCAGTGAGTGAGAACAGGTGACATCAGTGCAGTCAGAATTCATGTTGTAATGGGGAACTCAAGTGCATTGTTTATCTGCGCTGCTGCTTCCTCCCAGTTAACTGATGCAGAAGTTACAGCTTCAGTGTACAGATTTTCCTTTGAAACTTGGTGTACAAGACAGAGTATCTGCTAGCTTTGCAGGGATGTTGTCATCAGCGAGCTGTGTTATCACACGAGCTGTCTGCCCGTGCGTTCAGCACCAGGGGCGGCGGGGGCTGCTCTGTTCTGCACACCAGGGACGGCTGCAGGAGCCTGGGAGCCCTTTTATGGACAGGTGCCAGCGTTTGAGAGCCCTCCCTTCCCTTCCCTGCACACATCAACATCGCTGAGAAGTATCAGTTTGATTTAGAGGGAGACACAGAAACAAATACAGGGTGGGAAAGGCAACAGGAAAGAGAAAAATTGCCGGGTGGGAGGGGGAAGGGGAGAAGTGGCCGAGGAAAGGGAAATGAAGACAGACAGAAAGACAGAGAAAGAACTGTTTCCCCTTTTATGAGGAAAGGGAGCCTTCAAATCAGGATGACTGAGTTCAGCTGTTCAGGCCACTTTATACCCATGAACTTGCAATTAAATGCGGAAGTGGCAAACAAAAGACGAACTAAAAGAAGATATTGTTAAATAGTCGGCATTGGAGGATGTAGGGGGAAACTCAGAAAATGGACAGAGCCCAAGTCATGAATAAGCACTCAGTTTCCTGGGATTCTGCTGTGGGTGGGAGGAGTGCTGGAGTTGCTGGAGGCCTCTGTCATTCAGAAGCGCTGCGGTGGCAGAGACCCTTTGTGCTTCTCCCCTGGTTGCTGCCACAAAGAGAGGTTTTATTCAATTTCATGGTGCTGAGTCGACAGGCCCCTTTCTACTAAGCAAGGGGTTTATTCCCCAGGCCAAGCTCTCAGAGAGGCTCTGGGAACCTTGATTGTTGTTTGGCTTGGACGTACATTGTCTGCTGCTTGAATTTGTCTTGATCTTTTGCCTACATAACCTCAACCGGTTCCTGTTTTGCTTTGGAAAATTACACATGCCTGATCAGTTTTTGCTGGATTATTTCACAGTATGGAGACACCCAAAAGGAGTCAGGATTGTTACCCTGTGGGCTGGCCAGATGGTTCTGAAGTTTTTTTAGTGTTTTTATTTTTTGAGGGGCAGGTAAGACAGCGTAAAAGCTTGCCTACTCTCCTAATGACAGTTCACACACATTTCTAGCAACCTGTGCTGGTGAGAGGAAATCCCCGCTCATTCCTATGAGTCCATGTGCTTCTTGCTTCTGGTCAGAAGGCAAACTAGTATAATCAAAACATTATCTAGAGCTTTGAAAGCGTTTTGGAATTCTTTTGTCTGGAAGATGTGGGGTGGGGGTGTGAGGTTCATGGGAACCAGGAGCAAACAGTGATTTGACAGGTCAGGATAAAGTCGTCACATTTAATCCCTTGCCATATATCTTTTGAGTAATGGAATGGAAATAGATTTTCTTAATGTTTATGAAGACCTTAGTGGAACACAAAGGATGCTTTGTTGAATTTAACAACATCAGATCTACAAAATTCATAACCTGTGAGAACAGAATGGGGGGTTCTTGTGCCATAATCTGCCAAACTCACTAAAGTAAAGGAGATTTAACTTCAATAAGGAGTCAACAGAAAAGGAACACGTTCTTTAGGATCAAGCCTCATCTCATGAGTCTGTGGCAAGCATCTGAAATGCTCATGTATTAAAGATGGTTCTATAAACTAGTTTTTTGGGGGTTTATTACTCTGAGGACTGAAGCAATGTTCAGATTGTAGCACATGATTTAAACTGAAGCCTGTATATTATTAGTAGGGACTACAGCGTGTCTTAGCCCGTAGAGAGTGAAAGTAGGTCATTCTGAGTCCTTTGCAGCATTTCAACTCCAATATCAGTTTGCCTCGGCATATGAAATCAGGCTGATGGAAGCCCTTGAATGGGGTGGTTATTTTGACACCCTCTCTGACTGATACTGTTGTAATTCTGCTAGTTCCTTTTAACTTCTTTCCAAGGTTATATCTGTCTGATGATTTGGAAGGTTATTTTATTTCTTTCACATGTACAGGGTTGGATTTGGGATGCTGACCCGTGTTAGTGCTGCTGTGGAAAGGACAACAAGCAGGTTTTTCTGTTAGCCTTTGGCAGAGCAGAGATGCAGAACGCTGATGCAAAGCTTGTAGTTCCTTTTGTTGCCACAGTGCTGTGTGGATTAGGCATTGTTGTAAAGGAGACATTTGGCTGCCTCATGCCAGTTGTCTGCAAATTGTCTCTACAATGCAAATGTAGTTGTTGCATTAATGACTTCTTACAGTCAAGTATGCTGGCACCAAATACTGTGCTGCACTAGCCAATGTCAGATGGATTTGTATAGGCGTATGGTGGGGCTAGCCTTGTATGGATTTTGGGTTCTGTGCCTAACACACCTTGCTATCCACATAATACACTCCCTCACACTGCAAGGTATGGCCAGACATGACTGGGAAACCCACTGAAAGTTTCATCTTTTGCTGATATCAATAATGAACAACTGTGACATGACTGGAAGTCTGGGAGGGACATGGAACATTAAGTACATTTTTCTTGGATTGGAGGAATCCCCTAGAAGTTTTATGGAACTTTCCGAGTTTGCAGAAGAACTGGATTAGCAATCACAGAGCAGGATCTGTCCTAAGTACGTGCTGTCAATATATGCCTGCTGCTTGTAGTCAGCATTGTCAGGCTTGGATGGAATGTGAAGTAAAGCATCTCCCCAAACAGAGATTGCTTGTGTCTCCCAAAGTTTTGTTCGTGGTTAGGGAAAGCACTGCTGTGAGTTTTACTTGCAGTAGTTCATCTCTCCCATCATTTCCAGCTTTCAGTACTTCTGGCTAATTTTGTAATTTGACCTTTGTGCCAAGATTCCTGTCTAAGGGAAGAAGTGCCTGTTTATCATTTTTATTTCTTTCCTCTGTGTTTTCTAGCATATGGAAAAACTGTGAACTAAACAATGTTGATTAAATTTATTCTGCATTGTCATCTACACGATTTAATCAGAACCTCCAGGGCTGCATTTTGCTTTGCTGGCATGAGCATTCTGTCTCATGAGGCCTTTCAGGCTGCTGCCTGAATGGTCTTTGCTGCCAAACCCAAATCCCTGGAAGGACCGTTGCCCTGTGGCAGCATGTGTTTGCCTGTTTCTGAAAACACTCACCTTCCAGTGGCATTTCTAGTCCTGTCACTGTGACCAGCTGGTCAGCACGTGATTCTTTGCTTGAGCAGAGATGGGTGGAAATGGACAGCAGATTTATGCGAGGACAGGATGAACAATAGGAAAAAGACAAGACTTCAGGCTCAAATGGGAATCGAAGTCAGGGAAAGGAAATAAACCTTTCTGTTCTTAGCGAGATTGGTTGTATATTAGCAGCTGGAATTGACATCTGTCAAAGATCTCTCGTGTTGCAGTCCTGCACCCACAGCCATAATGATGCACTGCAAAGGAGTTACACATTAGAAAAACTCCCATCTGTCCCTAGCTCCAGATGAACTCTTGCCTCAGTGTAAACAGATGCCCCTTCCCAATCTTATTCAGGTTTCACTGTAATTTCAAAATAAGGAGACAGAAATTATTTTCTTAGTTTAGGTAATATTTCTACTTTTCTCTGTAATGAGGACTCAATGTAAAGAAATAGTATCACAGTAACAACTTACACTGTGTGTTAGCAGGACTCTTGAGTAATGTAATACAGATTACAAACAGATGCAGCAGCAACAATGCCCTGGGTAGCAGGACCAGCATCTTAAAAATACATGTGTGCATGGGAAAGTAGGAAAAGGGGGCAAGGAAAACTGAGTAATATCAGCCAGCATCTTGATAGGGGTTGGGACAAGCTCTCAGAGTTGAGTTCTGTGAAGGGATGTATTGGAAAGAGATTGTCCTCTGCTGTAAACTGGCTGACCTATCTCTTGTCAGTGCAGACAGGTGATGCTGGTCCATGCTTTCCAGGGAGGAATCATTTCTCTCAGAGGCTGAAGCAATCTTTAGTCACAAGGAGAGATCCAGCACTGCAGGTTAGCGTGGCTGAGAATGAGGGGCAGTGTTACAGAGGAAATGTTGGCTGTTTGTGCAATACTGAGTAAGGGACACGGCTGCCTCCTAACTCAGTGTACCTGAGGTGGAAGGAGCTGTGTGATGGGCTTCGTGTGTAGCTCACGTGCAGCTGAATGGAGCTCATAATGCAGCTCGTGGTGTGTGTTATGGCTGCCGTGCTCTTTGTGTTTCATGGCTGCTCTGACTCCTGCATTTTCTCCTGAAGGTTCCATCCTTTTGCCTATCTACAGATGACCAGCCTCACTGATGGGAGGTGGTGGGGTGTGGGAGCAAACTATTCAAATTTAAACACCTTAAACTGGTTCTGTCTAGAAAGGAGACCCCCTTCAGTGATTCCTCTGACTAGCAGTTCCTTTAATATTGGTACAGGTTCAGGCTATAGTGAGATAGATGCATACACCTTTCCCTCTGCCTGAAGGATGCAGGGCTGCTGTGGATTGACTGGGCAATCTTGACAGCTCAAGTGTAAATGTACTGAATCTTATGTTCTCCTTTTGATGGATTTAATTTCCTAAAGTGTAAATTCCTCTTTTCTATCAACACTTGAATCCTATTAAAAAAAAAAAAAAAAAAGGCAAATATTTCATTCAGTTTGTCACTAAACAGAATTTTCTCTAAGGATGAAGTAACCAATGGTAGTAGAGTGGGTTATAAACATCAGGAAAAATTATTTATTTACTTTGTAATGTCTGGTATAGGGCTTGGAGTTGCCTGGGTTTTAGTTGGGAAACTTGTGAGCAGAAGGTGATTTGGGAATTTCGTTTCAGTCCTAAGTGAACTGTCAGGTGCTCTTTGTTCTTGTGGCACACGCATTTTTTAACAGTGAATCTTTCTTGACCGAGCGTGTGTTGTTCTGATTCCCTCGGAGTGCTTGTGGAAGCCGGGGCACAGCAATGGGCTCACTGGAGCTCCCCTGGCAATCACTGTTGCTCATCTGTTGTTGTACATTATTCAGGAGCAGCCGAGTGGAGACAATTTTATACAAGTTCACAAGAAGAAAAGGAGGGCAAATCTCCAGGAGATGGTTGTGCCTGGTGCCACATTCTCCCAGATGAGACCACTGCAGAGCAGCACCTCATGGAGATTGCGTTTCCTTCTCACCAGTTGCTTGTTATGGGCACCAGTCAAAGAGAGCTCAGGAATAATGCAGAGGTGCTTTTAAATCCTCCTATATTCCTTGCATCTTAAGGACCTTTTGTAGTTGTTCAGTGCAGCATTTACAAGGTTTAAACCTCTGTCTGCAAAGATAATGATAAATAATAAAAATACTTAGCAAGGCCCCAGAGATTGGAAGTGAAACACTGCTGCTCACAGCATTTAACTACCTAAAGTCTAAAGAAGTAGCCCTGATTATGGTCTGAGATCACCAAGATGTTTTGGCACTGATTGTCAGGGCAGCTATAGGAAATCTGAAGGTGATACGTACATTATATCCTGGTTGTGTCTTGCCCCAGGTGAGAATTATAGCTGCCTTGCTGCTGAGAGGGTGAGTAACCAAAGTTAGAAGGAGTCCCTATTCCAGAAGGAGTAGGGAGATCCAAGTAGAGTGTTGGACAAATGAATACTGCAAAATATCTCTGAAGGTTTGCTGTACTTGAATAGTGCCTATGAGAACAGCTGATGGCTCTAGTACAGAGTTGCTTGTGTTGGCTACTAGAACATGACGGTCACTGACAAAAGACTCTTTTCAGGTATGATGTCCATCAATTTTATGCAAAAATCTTGGAATTACTTTGGCCATGCTGCTCATGGAGTTCTAATTCTCACTGAGACAACTTACAGCATTATCTTACATTTTTCTAGATAACCTTGCTAATTTTTTTATTCCTGACTAAATGAAGGGAAGTCTCATTTTTTTAAAAGGATGAAATCAGGTTATGTAGTTCTTTCTGCTGATGATAGCAACTGTGTAAAAGTTTTTGCTGAGATGTGAGGAAAGGGGAGGACTTACCTGCAGAATTTACTGCGAGCAGCATCTCCTTTGTACCATCAGACAATCACATGTGGAGTTCTCACTATTTATTTCTAAACAAAGTCTGGTCCAGTTATTTGGTTGGTGTATTCCAGTATCACCTCTTACTTAGGAACGTTTCTACTCCCAAGGCAGGACGAGCTGAAGGCAGCTGATGTCTTGTGCTGGTTTTCTCCCCCCCCAGCAAAGGTGTCCCTGGCGCAGCTGTTCAGGAGGCAGCGGATCATGTAACTCAGCTCAGTGAGAGCAAAGTCCTGCAAGTGTTCCATATGAGAAAGGAAAACCACCCAAGATCTATCCAAGCAGCACTACCTGAGCTTGAGTAATTTGGTGTCCAGCAGGTATCACTGATGTCACTGAGAAATGCATACTTGGGATATTGGAAAATTAGATAGATTTCTGAAGCTGATTGGAGCAACTGAAAGTTTTCTGTTTTGGAAACTGCTGGCATAAAGCCTTGTTTCTGTGTTAATATTTGTTTCTCTATTAGTACAGCTTTGAGTATTAAAGAATAACATTTACAGGTCCCATTAATACTGACTTTCAATATTTTTGTTATCATGGAAACAAGGTTTACATCTTGCAAATAGTCTTCATTTCTGAAGTGCATGAAGAATACTTTCGTATACTGAGAAATCTTATTATTATCAAGTGAAGGCCCTTTCAGAGTAAAAAACTACGTAATGGAAAAGTTTATACTAGTTGCACAGTTATTAAAAAATGTATCTTCTTGTAAAACATGTGGCCTGAAAATGTTTTTAATTATTAAAGCATTCTATAGCATTTACTGAGAGATGAGAGACTGTGCTTTCATGCAGATCCTCTACAAAACATTGTGTCCTCCTCTCCGTGTTAACTTCATTATGCAATCCTCATCTCCTCCCCAGAGACTTCTCCATTGTCAAGGGCAGCTGCATTTGCTTATTACAAGAACTTTGGTCATTAGTCACATCAATACAAAGCAAAGCTCTTAATCCCATATTATAATATAAATCAATCCAAATTTTTTTCTAAGTGCAGTTACAATATATAGCCTTGGATGCATTTACCATAGGGGCTGCTGCTTATATATATATTTAATAGGTTTTCCCCAAAAATTGTCTTCTCTAATAGGCAGAAGAATAAATAGAGTTTTGTGCCTAAGTCAGATCTTACTTATTTTCAAGAGGAATGGATAAAACTGAGAGTCCTACACCTGTGGAAATCTGTCTCTCTGAGCTGCTCTCAGACCTATTGCAGTGCATTGCTGGGAAGCTGTCTGAGCATCTTACATGCAGAGCTGGTTGAAATTCAGATCAATCCTCTTATATGATAACTTCAGATATTTCAGAAAGTCCTCTCATCCCAAATCAGGACTGATTGGCTAGTTCCAATTATGCGAGGAGTGGATTCTAACGTGAAGGATTAACCAGCATTCCTTTTGCTCATTGTGGAAATGGATTACGGGTCAAGGCTGTCTGGGAATTACAGCTCTTTTGCAATGTGATTTGGTTCTGGGTGGATCTGTTCAGTCCATAATGTTTTCTTAAATTGTAGTATTTATGTTTTGCAGAGTCAGTTACTGCTACAGACAGTTGATGCACAGAACTAAGGCGCTGTGCAGTAACTGGGGCAGCAGAGTGTGGGAAGCAGGCCCTGGGCAGGGTCCAGGACGTGCCCTGCTGTGCTGAGGGGAAAGCCTGGAGCCTCTCACTGCTGCACGGCTCTCTTGGGTCGAAGGGGCTGTGCTTCCTGCCCACTGTGGCAGGAGCTGACTGTGTCACCGGTCCTCCCCTGTTGGTTCCTGACAGCGCACTGAAATTTCTTGTGTCCAGGCAAATCTAAAACCTCCAGGGAAGGACATCCCTCACATCAGAACCAGATTCAACTTTCCAGGCTTGTTTCCAAGATTTAATTGCTGAATGCTTTGGGAAGAAGTTGGAGCTGACATTTTTCTGGGAGATATTAATGGAAAGGAGGGAGTGAGAGGTAGATCGTTTCCTTAGGAACACAAAGACCTTAATCATTCCTGTTCTGCATTCTTGTATTGTTTGCCTGTAACGTTTTATCTTTATTTCAGTATTCTTTTGCATTCACTGTGCTGCAGTAATTAAGAGATTTGTGAACATTTGACTAATGCTCTGTCATCTGACCTATGTTACCATTAAAAATACCTGGACTGTTTTGCATGTCTTGGTTTGATTATCAGAATGGTTCTTAACACTTGATTTTTCTAGAGACGGCTGCGCTGATCAGTTGCTCATCTTATTTATAACAAAATTTAAATAGCATGCACACTTCTTCTTTTAAGTGCTCCCAGCACTGGTAATTTACTTGCATTTGATAGATTTTCTGTGGCCTCTTTTGTGGGTACTGAAGTTATAGGAGCATTTCTGTTGGTAAGACTTCAGAATTAGAGAAATGCAGGTCTGCTGTGTGCAGAAATACTGCTAGGAGTATTGTTTGTGATGGGAGACTTACCTCAGCCTCGGTGACTGCCTCATCGTACTTAGTGCAATGTAAAACTGATGCTTCTGGGTCAGTGACAGCTTATGTTGCCATGTGACATTTTGGTAACTGAGCCTATTTCTCTTTGTGAGGGAGGCTTTCAGCTCCTCAGATTTCATCTTAGTGGGTGATACTGAAGAGAGCATCTTAAGTGAATAGGACAACTTGGCAGGCTTTTGGATGTCCTGGAGTTGGCCTGATCGTGGCATCATTGCTCTAGCTTGCAGAAGGGAGGGTTGCTGAACTACCAGGCACACTGATGAGACCTTGCCTTTGGTTCATTGAGGTTCTAGATAAATGTCCAGAGTTGATCAGGCATGTCTGATTGTTCTGATTTTGTTAGTTAAATGCCCCAAGTCCTGAGAATGCTGGAGATTCATGAGTGAGAGTTTCATGAACTTCATGAATCCTCAGATTTTACAAATGGTACATCCTTTTTCCACCATCTGAGTATGTGATCCTTAGTGAATAACAGAGGAACCTTGGAGTGTCAGTTGTAGGGGTTGCTATCTGAGAGCAAGGGCTAGAATCCATCCTTGTGTTGCTTGACAAAAGATGTAACATCAGTGTCACGCTCGATACCTGAGCAGTAAAATCACATATCCTATTGAAAATGCCCTTCCAGATTTCAATCCACAAATAGAATGTTCATGGGGCCTTTTAGAATTGGAGCTCCTCCTCGACAGCCAGCATCATTGCAATCAGCATAGGCAAATAGCCATGAAACTGGGCCTTGAGCAGAAGCCTGACTCAAAGGAACTCTTGGCAATGTTATGCAAATGTCAGCCTGACAAAGGCTTATAGTTCTTGTGTTCTCATTGTGATTTGAAGCAGACACTGAAAGGATGGATAGAGCTGGGGTATGACTTCTTTTATTATTGTTGTGTAGCCCTGCATGAAAAAGTACTAATGTGACAGTGTGCACGTAAAGGAGTACTTTCTCCTTTATGTGCACACTGTCACATTAGGCCTTGTTTACACAAACAGCTGTGGTTGTAGGACCTGAGAAGGAATTTTAAACCAAAGTGCTACTCATGTGCAAACCTTTTGGCAGTGGCTGTTTGCATTTCAGCTTAGATCTATGGAGAGCAGTTTCAAACTAACCTGATCTAAGGTACTTCCATAAAAATCAAAGTGTCTGCATTTGTTGGATCTTAATATTTCCAAATAACAGGGTGGGACTGCCAGGAGATGTTCCTTGAGCTTTTATTGCACATGCACATGCATTGAGGTTTGCACCTGCTTAACTAAATCCCTTTAAATTAAATTAAATTTAAATTAAATGTGGGCAGAAGACAGTATTTTGATCTTGCTAATTTAAAGGAAGATACACTAAACACGTTGCAAAATTGTGCTCTTTGATTCTACTTTCCTTCCTTTTTTGATTCTTTTTTCTCTTTAAAAAGTAACATCTATTCAGGAGGTTTATTGGAAATTTTTTCTGTCCATCAGGTCTTTATGCAGGAGATGGATTTTTCTGAGCAGAAATTCCACCAAATTACTTTAGCTACATTTTTTTCATTCTGGAAATGCTGACGTTGATGTTCACCGCCTGCTCTTCCCGCCTGCCCGATTTTTTAGGTTTTTTGCATTGTCAGGGACTTTAAGTAATTCCCTGAGTGTCCATACAAAGCACAGTCATTTAGCAGCTGGTATCACCTCCGATAATAATGCCTGTTTTTATCTCTTCTGTACTCCACCTAGATTATAGATAAGATATTTCTGTCTTCCTTACAATGGAACAAGATGTGGATGGAGTTTGATACTACATTAACCTACCACTGGTATACTTTGTGGAGACAAGAATATGGTTTTAGCATGTTGGTAATCAAGATCATGTATCAGTAAGAGCCCAGGGATATTGTAGAATTAGTGATTTCTTTAACAGCACCTGCTGTAAACAAAGAAGCTGTAAACCTCTGCAAGAGGCTTGTCCTTTCTGGTGTACATTGTGTGAAGAGTCTGGGTGTATTGCAGAAAAAAATGCCACTTCCCTGCTCATGCAGCCAGTTTGGACACAATCTGTCAGTCGTCAAAGATGTTTTACAAAAGTCAATTCTAAGTGTATGTCCTACAAACACTATCAAAAACGTAACATGATGGAATACAGGTTGTAGAAACAATAGCTTGTGAGATATTCAGCCAGTGCAGAATTGTCTCTGGAACATGCTTCAGTAGGACAAGATGTTCTTACAATGACTGAAGTTTTATCTGGTGAGTTTGAGCATTGAAAACATCCTTGCATGGCTCACTGGTGTTACATGCAATAAACCTTCCCATAGTTAATGGGCACCATAATGAACCTTTGGAAAACAGAGCATGTCTTTTAAACATTTGTTTTGTGTGTGCCTTATGTGATAGAGAGTAATTTATGCTAGTGTATGTGAACAAATCTTTTAAAATCTGGTAATGTGAACGTTTGTTTGAAGGAAAACAGTTGGGAAGTGTTGTTTCTCTGTTACTGTTTTTTTTTACTGAATCTGAAGGGTATCAGTGACTGCTGCGATGACTCAAAAGGAAGAAGGACATAGGAGAGGCTCTTCTTGTAAACTGTGCTCTTAGTTCCTGATTGGCAGGTGAGAGTCAGCAAAGAAGGTTCCCCCTCAGGTGAAGCAGTAATTCCCTGGACATTTTAGGCAGAGAGCTTCTATTACCTTGCAGTGCAGCTGTATCTGTTTCTATCTCTACGTAGTTCAGTCATATCATTTTTATCTCTAAAAGCTTTGCTTTCCAGTGTGAGGATATTGCAATGGAAAAACAATGATGCAACTCAGACTTAATCGCTCTTGGTGAGTGGAGTGGTAAAGAGGAAGAATTGATATTTGCTAGCATCTTTGAATGTTTCTGTGGTATATGTCTCAGTGATATAAGATATATGCTGATTTTGCTGAATAGTTTTGAATAGCTCAACTTCCACATTGTGCTCAAGAAGCTTTCTGCTACCTGCTTTCTTAAGGAATGCTCAAGCTGCTCCATGCAAAACCGGTGGTGGCTGTCATGAGAAGAGTGAGCCCCATTAGCAGGAGATGTATGTTGTTGTGTCCATTTGGGAGAGTGAGAGTAGCTCTGTGTTGTTTTCATTTGGTTACATTAGGTTACCCTGGAAACATTTGTTAGCACCCTTAACTAAAATCTGGTGTTTTAGCCATGGCTAGGATGTGAGTTTTCCATTCTGCTCTCCTGAGACCCCATCTAGAGCACTTTGTCCAGCTCCAGGGCCCCCAGCATAGGAAGGAGGTGGACCTGCTGCTCTCTTTTATTTTTAAGAGCTACTCCTTACAACTCTTAAGAGATAGGATAGATAGGCTTTGTCTAAATCTGTACATTATTTATGTTGTCATGGCAAGGAAGAAGATCAATGATGCTGTTTATGTTTTGCAAATGAAGAAATGCCAGTGGAGAATCCACAGGTGGATTACTCCACGTTATAAACAGCACCATTTTATTGGTGGGATTTAAATTCAGGAATTGCTAGTGTGTCATTCTGTGTTTAAATTTAACAGCAGGGAATAGATTGAGACTAGAGAACAATAAAAATTAACCCCAACAGTGAAAGACAATTACTTTTCATCAATATACAAATATTTTTCTCTAAATAATCCCGTGTATTCTGGCAGGGGATTAAGTAATTCCTTTCTCTTGGGCTAGTCATGTTGATTTAAGAAGGCTGAAGTGTCTAGAAACAATATGCAAGAAACACAAAGAATAAGAATAAGCTGGACTCTTATGAGAGAAGCAAATAAGAAAAATGTTTCTTTATACATCCTGTGGAATTCTTAGCCCAAACAAATCTTGTGTTGGCAGGAATGGGTTAAAACCCGGTTTGGCAAGGAGGGAATAGTTTTGCGCAAAGTGACCTTACAGCTGAGAATGCTGAGTATCAGTGTGGGGAAACTCCATTTATTATGCCTAGTGTTGTTCATCCTCTGCCTGCTTTGAGAAGTAGAATTCCTGTGTAAAGATAACACACTCTCACGGACATGCTTGAGCCTCCTGCTGGGAGAGAGATCATAAAAACACAGCCTTGTGATAAACCCTGCATGTGTGAAGTCCTTTATATTGGGGCAGGCAGGGCCTCCCTCCCCCTGCCACTATCCACTGGGGTGAGCTGAGCAGAGTGGAGTCTGTGTCTCCTTGGGTCTCTGCCCCGGGATGAGCTGAGCCCAACAGAACCCGTGTGCCTGTGTGTCTCTGCTGCCCAGCCTTGTTAGCAATGTAAGGAAATAAATCTACTCCACGCATTTTGGGTGTGGTTTGGTGGTCACCTTGGTTAGCTGTATGTGTCAATTCACACTTTCTTGGACACTAGGGAGAGGGAAAGTGTAGCGAGGGTTGGAGGAACTGAAGATGTATACACGTTTGTGTACTTTTTAATATAAAAAATTAAACCTTGGTAAAAGCTGCAGATCGTTTCTATAAAATCAAAATCCTTTTTAACCAGCTGTACGTTGCTTTGGTGGTCTGACATGCAAGTCATGTCCCACAGGGTCTCTTACTGATGGGGAGTTCCCATATTAAATGTCTTCCTAAGAAAGAGGTAGGTGGTGAGTGCTTAGCATGAAATTTGGAGATCCAAACGCAAAGGCACCGAGACTAAGAGCAACAGATCCTGCCAGATCCTAAACCTAAGTGCGTGTCTTGGAGTAATGCAAACCAAAAGACACAGATCAGTCAAGTGCGTCTGCTGTCTTAGAGAGACCTCCATGAGCTGGCACTGTGGAGCCAGGGTGGGTTGTGTTCCCTGTCCTTGTGAGGCCTGGGAAAAAACTGTCACATTAGGAGAAAAAACACCCTCTGATATACCAGCAATGCATTTACTTTCCTTTTCATTCCTTTTGCCACTAAACTAGAACAAAACATCCCATCACATGTTATAGACCTAAAAGCAAGGATGTTGTAACTGGGTTTATCAAAGAATGGAAAAAGAAGCAACGGAATGCAGAAATCTTGGCAAGGTGTGCCAAAATGTTCCTGGGCATTGCTTATATTCTTACTGTCACTTATTTTATCATGTCGGAGGCAGTATTTAATTCTGTGTTAGGTCAAAATTAATCAGTTATTTTGGAGACAGCATTTAGGCATATTCTAAATTTTAAGCAAGGAACCTCTGCAGTCACTCCCCTGAGGTGCAGGCTCGTTAGCACTCCAGCGATATCTTACACCAAGGCACCATGTGAAAACTTGTAAGGAAAAATTTGCCTTCTGTTCACACACCTCACTTCTTCACAGGTCTGCCTCTCTCCTTCCCCCATATTCTCTATTGTTCCTTCTGCTGTTTCTGGAAAAAGCTGAAGGAAAGAAGTTTGAATTCTGGGAAGGAAGTTGTCACTTGTGCTGTACCTGCTTTTACTCGGCCCTTTTGGATAATTGTGAAATGTGTATATAGGTACCATGAAACTATTCTCA
The DNA here is from genome assembly GCA_013400675.1 of Oxylabes madagascariensis. Classification (NCBI taxonomy): domain Eukaryota; kingdom Metazoa; phylum Chordata; class Aves; order Passeriformes; family Timaliidae; genus Oxylabes; species Oxylabes madagascariensis. The sequence goes on from VYZR01025074.1 coordinate 35,344, forward strand.
TGAGAACAGTAGGCTTCAGTATCTATAGCATGTCTTTGTTCATAGCTGTACTAGGATTTTTTACTTTGTTACCCGGTTTCTGATGAAACTTCCTTTCATAATTACTTGAAAAGGCTTAGTTTTTACCTCTATTAATATGATCAATGTTCTGTTTGTTTTACAGAGATATGTGAAATATTCTAGTGTTTTGCAGAGTTTGCTTGAACCATGCCATCTCTCCCTTACAAATTAATGGTGATTTATTAAGCTTTTGTAGGAAAGATAACAAATCTGAGTAGCACTCAAAGCAGATTTTTCCTGAAATAACCGTGTGGTTAATTTGTTGCTTCAGCATTCAGACATGAAAAATTAAATACTTTGAAAATAAAAAATGTCAACATCATCTGTAATGGAAGAAAGGTATTTCCTAGAAATTACTTCATTTGGATAATGAGGCCTAATATTATTTGTTATAGTAGTAATGTTATATTTAATTAAGAACAGTGAATTTTGAAGAGAATGCTAGAATAATGGGATGGTTTTGTTAGCAATAAGCACCATAATTAATCATCTAGATCCTGAACAGTCATTGCTTTTAGCTTCCTGCCTCCTGTATGAAGTGCCAGCAGCACTGTAAGGCACAGTAGGACCTTGGATCCAGGGCCATGGGTTACATCTCAGAAGATTTCTGGCATCACTTCATGAGTGGTTCACTCTTGTAAGAGTTCTGCCCTAAAGATGGAGTTTGGTTTGTGACAGTTCTGTAATTAGAAGCATTGCTGGCAGCCCCAGGGCAAGGGGTAAAGTAAAGATGAGGTACCTGCCTGCCTTTCCAATCAGTAATTGACAAGGCATGGGGAGTGACGGGATAAAAACCATGTAAATTAGCACTATGATAATGAGCCAGAAATCCCATCAGTACCAAGGGACCTGTCACTTTTAAGGCTGAGGTCAGAACTTCCTAATGCTGTGGAACGATGCCCATTCAAAAAGCATGTGCATTTGAAACAGGTTGGTGCTTTATTGTACAGTGGCAGTGATAGCAGAGGACCCAGCTGAGAGTCAGCACAGTGAGCAGGGAGTAATAGGTGTGGTCTGTTTCAAACCAAATGGTCATGCATGGCTTTACTGTGGTATTCCAAAAATAAAGAGGCTCTGCACGCGTTCTGTACTTAGCAAGCAGTAATCAAATGCTTTGCTTTTACTGTTTTCTACTCAATTTGCTAGAAGTAATAAAACGGAGTAGCGTAGAGACTTGTGGGTAATCACATCTTGCCTTATGTTGCTTTTTGGAATGGTAGGTGAAGCCAACAAATGTTTGGATTGCTAGCTGGACAGAGCCATGAGTCACTGAAAAGGGCTTTGAGCAGACAGCAAGCAGCCCTTTCCCATTGAGGGGTCTTGCAGTGCCTTGAGGACCATCCTACTAGGGGAGAAATAAAAGTCAAAACAAAAGCTCCAGCCACCTTGCCAGAATATATAGAAAGGGATTGTAAAGCTTATAGGTTCCACTCAAACCTGGAGGCGCTAATAGCATGACAAACCACGTTTTCCATTGAAAAGATAGTAAGCATCAGAATCAAATCATGTACAGCCACCTATAGTGCACTGCAGTGGTGATGTGCTCCCAGCTGTGGGGTGCTTTCCGTAGAGCATTGCTCTGAAAAAGATTTTAGGTTTTTTGGAGGTGAATTAAAGAATAAGTAAATATAAATACTTCTTGTGACATCCTGTGCTTATTACTTCCGGCTGTGGTTTCTCAGTGTTTCTCCTTGGTGTTTTGTATTACCTGCTTTCAGTCCCAAGTGGCTGACAGCAAGAGCAAGGCCCTGTGCTTTGGCATGGCTGTTTTTGTGTTGTCAAGGATGTTGGTGTCAGAGCTTTGTGTTGGTTTTTCAAAGTTCAGTTAAGTGCCCTGGAGATTTCTTTTATCATTTCTTATTTTGCTTCTTTTATCATTTCTTATTTTGCTTCTCTTCTACTTCCTGCTAGAAGACTAGCAGAGAGTATTCTAAGCTTTCCTCCCAATAAAACCACAGGACAGCTTTAAGTGTCAGTAGATTGAAAAAAAGGAGGGTGGGGCTCTTCCCAGTTCAGAGGAGTGATTCCCAAGTACAAAGAGCAGGACGCTCTGCTTAGGCTGTTAGCAGAGAAGGAAGGGTTGCAGTTCCAGTTTTCCTCCTGTTTTTGCTTTGTCCACCATCTGTAGTGTATTTAAACACAGTTCCTTAATTTGGTACATGGCTAAAATAAAAAGGGGTTTGATAAAGGATCCTGTATTGATGTGACAGTTGATGGAGCATCCAGAATTTCCTTTACTGTGCAAAGACTGAAACAATTCACTAGAAAAGATGTTGCCTCTATAAGTTTCTGAACACTTATTCTTAAAAAGCTTTTAGATCTATTGCATTTTCTATGAGAATGACCAACACTTATTTAAGATGTCTGATGTCTAAATTCAGTTTTGTATGTGTGTTTTGCCTTGTAAGTTGGCTAGTGCAGTTGTGCTTAGGTATGCAAATTGGGTGTGTTTTATTCTCTGAACAGTCAGCTATTTGGGCAGACTAACTGTGAAAAGAGATCCACAAATGCAGCCTATTTATAATCCAGGACTTCACATTTATTTTGTATAAGTAAAATTGGTTACTGTTTTAATACAAAACTGAGTTGAAACAGACATTTATTTAATTGGCAGAACTTTAAATTCCAGCTTTATTTATGTTGGGAATTCCAAGCATCTGCAAAGATGCACCACAAGGCACTGGCAGTCTGAGAGTGTTTCTTTTATTAAATTCTGTGGTGTTTTTCCACTCTAAATATTTTATTACAAATAAAAGCCCTGCTCTGTGTGAGCACTCAGTAACTGGCAATCAGCTGAGTTCACAGATGCAGTTGGGACTCTTGCAAAGGCGAAATTCAATCCAGTGTGTAAGATGAGGTAGATGAGGTTTAAACCAGCTGTTTGCTTTGGCCCAGCTTGCACCTGAGCTTTGGCAGCATATTTTGAGATTTGTTCTTTGGACTGATAGAGATGGATCCTTGGGGGAAGTAGTGCAAGCAGTGTCTGAGGTTGACTGGTGATGGACTTGGATTGGGAGCTGCTGTGCTGGCAGACAGGATGAATGGCAGGAGTATTGGCTCTAAAGGGACCTCTGTGTGTGAATTTCTTTGCTAGATAGTAGGTGCTACTAGTCAGCCTCTAATGAAAAGGCAGCTGAAGGAAAAGTCTTGTGGAAGAGATGGCAGCCTGAATGAATGGTTTGCTGAACTCACCAGCCAGTGCATTGGCATGCAGGCAGCGTGGTTGATGCCCTTTCTTCAGCAGGGACAATTCCTGTGGCTGGATGGAATGGTGGACAAAGTCATACCCAATCCTAACTGCAGCTCTGCGGCTATGAGATACCTACATTGAAAACAGTTGCTCAGTTTCCAGAGGTCTGTCCTGGTGATAAGTACCCAAGCTGCTTTAATAATTGTTTTTGTAATGCAGGGGAGAAATCTGTGGCAGTACTGAGAAAAGGGCAGGTTGCAGATTGAGGATTGGAGAGATGTGCTTCCTGTTTCCTAGCAATGTAATGCAGTTGGCTTCAGATGAAGGAAAGTCAAATTTTGTCTGGTTTTCATTTAAAAACATCATAATAATTCAAAAAAAAAGTTTTAATCACAAAGTCCCTTCTAAAATTACAATTTTAGTAATTCCTTTTAAGGTTTCCCATCTCTTTGCACCTCTGTAAAGAAAGAACAAGTGTATACACCAAAGCTATGTTTTTAGCTTTGCTCTAGACTTTGCACAGATTAGAAGCACAGCTGCCAACACCGCCCTCATGCCACAAGCCAGCACACCAGAGCCCACACCGGTGGCACCAGCATGGCCTTGCACACCCTCGCACACCCTCGGGCCAAGCCCGAGGCCATGGGAAGGCTGGGGAGGGCTGTCTGCCTGCTGGAGCCCTTCAGTTCAGGGGCTGCAGCAAGCTTCACCAGCTCAACTTCCCCTTTATGTTTAAAATATAATGGGCTCATTCTTCACTCTGTTTCACAGGAAGCTGCAGTTTAAGACTGTGTGATATGATTGTATTCTGCAAGAACATATGTGCAGAGAAGGAATGCCACCATGAGAGAGAGGTTTTCTTCAGTCTATCACAAGAAAACAAATGTATTTTAATGGGAACTATGAAACCCAGCTCTGGGCTGTCTTGGGGCAGTGGGACAGGTGGTATTTTTAGACTTGTCTAGCTCTTAGACCTGACAGAATGGCATCATTTTCCACTTGTCCAAGAGGAAATGAGACTGGTTACCATTGAGTATTGGGTCTGTCTGGGCACCCCAAGTGGGTGTGTTTATAGCCTAAGTGTTCTAGGTGTGTAAAGCTGGGCAGGAACCCTGACATCAGTAAGGCTTCTGAGGATATTTCTGAGGTGCTCTATGGCCAGAGGTTGGCTCTAGATCACTCTGCAGTGGCCTCTAGGTCTGTAGTGCTTTTTCTGAAAGAGAAGAAAAAACCCCAAAGCCATGAATGACATTGCCTTCAGGGAGATTTCTGATTTTGTTAAAATTTTGGCATTAATTATGAAATATACAATTAATTAATTGCCGTTATTTTCCCAAACAGTCTGTGTTTTCCACTGTATTGCAGTATGGGCGAAAACTGAGCCATTCCCATGAGCACTCAGGTGGTGCACACTTCAAAATGGTGCGGACTGGTTAGGAAAACCAGCTCGGATCAGCTGCTGCACCTTCCGCCAAACTGTCTGTTCCTGCTCTGGGGTAGTAATAAAAATGTACTTGTGAGGTTCATTTGTCTGATTATTTTTTTAAATCAGCATTTGAAAGATGATCTTCCTTTTCTTTCCCTCTTCCTTTGTGTGTAAATAATTGCAAATACATCACACAGGTTTTGCAAGTGCAGCTGTGTGTGCAAAACCCCTCTGTGTGTGCAAGCCCAGTCACCGGGTGAAGACGAAGCACACACAGAGAAATTGGCAACTCGAAAGCTTTGTTCTTTTCTTTCCTGTGATAGGAAGTGTGAATGCACTGTGTTGGAGGTTAGGATTGCTCCTTTTGTTTTCTTTCTGGAATTTTCTCCCCTCTGTTGTTGAGAGACAATAACGACCGGCACTTGAGAGAGACAGCAGCAGTGGCCGGGGCTCAGGGGAAGGGTGGGGCTCCGCTCTCGGCCGAGGGGTTTCTCTTGGGGGAGCAGACGTACCGGGAGATTTGGGCCGGGACGAGGGGCTGGGCGCAGCTCCAGCTCTCTCTCGGCAACGGAGGGAGACAGGCTTTGGTTGTTGCTGTGGGGACAATTCGCCACCACTGCGGGATGCGTCTCCTGCTGCCTTCCACCGTGAGTGAAGCTCTGCTCCTCAGAGCGGCCGCTGCCCCGGGACCTTATGATCGCCCTGCCTCAGCACGCAGGGACCCGTGGCCATGTGCTGGGGCGCCTCAGGGAAACCCGGGGAGAGCCTGCGAGCCTGCGAGCCCGCGAGCCCGAGCCCCTTCCCCTCCGAGGGAGCCCCTTCCCCCTC
>VYZR01025074.1:40980-59111 GCA_013400675.1 Oxylabes madagascariensis
CCACTTGATGTTTCTAGTTTCTCTGATGCTTCTACCTCCCTCCTGGAAAAAGAGTAGCTGCCTAGAGGCGAAACCTGAGTAAGCATTCCCTGGTGCTGATAGGATCTTGGTAGCTGGAGCTACCTCTAATGTAGAACTGGTTGCAATCTGCAGGCATTCCTCCACTATGAACACAGTGAATGTAAGTAATATGAGTTGAATCCTGAAAAATTCATGTGTTGTTTGCTGGGCCCTTACTTCTGAAACAAACTTTTGTTGAAGTACTATAAAGACTAAGCAGACACAGACTTACCCGGATTTATTTCTCTACATAAAAGTGGAATGAAGTAAACCACACTGTTCAACCAAACTTTGTCCAGAAAGCATTTTGAAGAGTGCCATGGTACAGTAAGATGATTAAAATCATCTCATGATTGTAGAACAGGGAAAATTACATGAAGAGGCCAGTAAAAGGGAGACTATTCCAAAGGCTTGAGAGAATTACCCATGTAGCTTTCTTAAGTTCTTTTGAAAATCCAAACAAATACGTTTTCTATTGATATTAGAATGGGGTGGAATCTTGCAGGGATAGATATTCACAAAAGGGCATGCTTAAACAAAGAAGAGGAGAGGTTTGGTTTTTTTTTTTTGAAATTCACAATTATGAGATTATTCAAAGCGATATAGAGATAACATAGTACAGGAGGGAGAGCATGAAGAGGACTCAAGAGAAGTCCAGGTATGGGAGGTATGCAGAAATTAATAGCAATGAGTCCTGAAGGATTTCAGAGGTGAGAAATGTAGCTTTTGGGGCCCTGAAGTGAATTGGAATCTTCTGACCTGTCTGAGAATGCAAATATTAGTGACTGGGGGAGGAGGGGCTCGCAGAGGTCAGGGCAGTGATAGAGGAGAGACAATGACCCTTCTGCAGCACCAGCCTGTCTTTCACTTCACAAAAGGTTTTTTGTAATTCAAATGAAAACAGCTCCTCTTTAAGAAAGGGATCTCTCTTTGGAGTGAGAAACACTGCAACATATTTCTCTATGACTTCCCTTCAGTTCCACCTCCCTCCATCAGTCAAAACATGAATTTGATTTGACTGGTTTTTTTGTTGCAGAATTCCGGTGTAAACAGCAGTACGCTGGAAATGCAGATAATGGTCCGGGATCTTTTAGAGCTTTCTTTGTCAAAGACTTTTTCTGGGAAGTGCTGCTAGATCAGCTCACTTGCGATTAGTCCCGGAAAATCACCGTTCTGAGAATGTGAATTTTGCATGTGTCAGCTTGCAGTGCCCCCATGTCTCTAAGCATCCATGAGCGAGTGAGACAACCCTGGGTCTCTTCTAGAGACGATTCAGTAACACGCACTGCCCTGGAATTTGTATTTGCCGATGCTGTGGAGGGGTACAGCAGAGGAGTCTGGTCTGAGCTAAATTTGTCACCCAGGCTAACTCTTGATGGAAAGAGAAAACCTCTCTAGATGGTAATTCAGCCCCTCTTCTTAAGCAGCCTCCTAAAGCACCGGGACTCATCCTTTAAGTTGCCTGCCCGTTGCTCTGTTGGAGTGGGAACCTGGATCGCTATCTCAGGGAAGGCTTCAGCTTTCAGAGGTGCGAGTAGATGAGGTGGATCCTCATTTAAGCCCCAAAGATTTGTTTGACAGAAGCCATTTTGTACTGGACCTCTGTCAAGAAATTCAAAGTGAGAAGAAAGCAGTTGGAATGTCTGAGTCCTTAAAGCACAGCTGAAAGTCTCAGTGCTGTGCAATGCCAGAATTTTGTGATTGATTTGATGTTGTAGACAGTGTAACAATGACAAGATAGATGTAAGATAAATCAGCCAAGTGTGGTCCTAACTGCATGAACCTTAAAATTCAGGCTTGACTATGGACAGATCAGATTTTTGGAATTATCTCAGGCATGTACTTCATATAAGCAGTAGCTGTTTCTCTTACCTAGTATTTAAAGAAATAATCAAGTTTATTTTTTGAAACGTTTTGTTCATATGTGCACTTACATAACTTTAAATAGCCTTTCTGAATGCTCCTCTGTATTTCATTTAGTATTTATCAGCATTCACCATATGTCAGATTAAGAAGTGGGGAAGCAGTTTCAAATTGCCATGATCAGTGCTTAGTTAATGTTTATTAAATTACCAGTATGAGTGGTGGTACATGTATTTATTGCTTATGTATCTATACGATTACAAAAAATACCCATTGAGAATATGCTTCAGGTCAAAGGATCTCTCCCTTGTGACATATCTGAATTTTGCAACTGTAGCTGCATTTCTCCTCTGAGGGTCTTTCTAGTTTCACCTGAAATGGAAGCTGCTTTTTTTGCGAATGGTCATGCAGTCTGCTGTGGGAAGAGATGGTGCCTCCTGTAACTCCTGTGCTTTTGTGTGTGAAATGATTGTGCAGCTTCTACAGCTCAGACTGCCTGACCTGTTTGCAGAGAATGTTTGATACTCCATGGTGTGTGTGACTTTTTTCTTTTTTTTTTTTTTTCTTTTTATTAATCATCCTGGTTAGCTAATAATTTAGTTCCTCTTCAGGGGATAGATAAAAAAAGAAAAAGTACCAATAAGCTTCGAGACTTTAAAGCCAGTTTGATACACAGGAAGCCTGAAATTAGGGCAATAAAAGATATTTCTGGTGCTGTTTCCTCTTACTAAACACCTCTGTCCATCAGGCAAGTCCCTGTTCAGGTGTTTGCTGATGAATTAATTTGCCTGTAGATCTCAGCTACAGCTACAATGTTTTTGCAGAGTTGCTGTCTCTCACAGCTGTGGCTCTTTTGTTTAGAAGAATTTTAGTATAATGCACTCATCTGATGCTTAAGTTCTTCCTTCCTTCTCCAGACACTGATGATTTAAAATGTGTTTTTATAGAAATATTAATATAGCAGCCAGTAATTGAGCAATGAGGGAATACTGGATTGCCAGTAAGAGGTACAGTAATAGGCTCTTTAAAAGTAGTAAAGTTGCTCCAGTATTGCTCCATTTTACATATGTAATGCTAGTAATATCAAAGGAGTTGCTTCTGATTTCCAATATTCCAACTTAATTTCACAACTGAAAAACCCAAGTCAGGCCCAGTATTCTACATTGTATACTGGCATTTGCCCAGGACAGCAAGAGATGCTGGAAAACCAGTCATCTGTATTTACTCAAGAATTACTTCATCTGTCTTTCAAATCCAGCTGTGTCGAGGATGGACATCAGCAGACCTTGGTCAGCAGTGCCCAGCACTCCCTGCCAGGAGCAGCAGACCTGCAGCAGGTTCATCCCAGCTGAGGTGATGACCCCAGGCTGTGAGCAGTCAGGGCAGTCCTGCAGTCAGGTGCTTACAGCATGCTTGAAGGGAAATGCTGAAAGGTTAAATAGCCTTGTGCAGTCATTGTTCTGTTACTTTGAGATTATTTATTGCATTGTCTTTCAGACCTCAGCGCAGGTGAGAACTGCAGCTGACGTGTGGGATGGGGATGAAGGATATTAGTTTCCTGTCATTTGTGTAGAACTTTAGCTTATGACCTGCATCTCTGATAGAAAGCAAAAGAACATGATCAGAATGACAAGATTCAAAGCTAACAATTGAGTAACGTGAGCAAGGATGCATCTGCTCTTAAAACATGGACTTCAGCAAACAGTCGTTTTAATTTGTCAGACTATTTCAGTAAAGCTGTGTTCCCACAGAACCTTCAAGCTGCTTTGCTAAAGACAGTAGGGTTTTTTTGTATGCAGGCAAAGACTTCTAACAGCCAAATTTAGTGACAACACGAATTCAGGTGATGAAAAAAAGAGAAATTAAAATTATGCTTGCAAGTTCTTGTTCATATGTATGACCCCTGTGCTGTAGTTGCAAGGTGAAGATGCTAGTGATCGTCAAATGTTGGAATTTATTGTTCATGTCACATCTTAATTTGTCACTGTGAACACATTTTCTTGGAAACAAGATATCTGCACTTGCAAGAACCTGTAAACAATTGATGGCACAAGTGTAAAGCAATTTATTAATATTAACCCTGAAAATTCTAGGTGCATTTAGATGCCGGGGCCCTTGTTCTGAATCAGTCCTGATCACTGTTGAGTTTAACAAAATTGTCTCACTCCTCTCTTAACTGCAATGTCACATTCCAGTCAGCTGTTCAGGAAGCAGGTTTTACAGGATTGTGCTTTAAGTTGTCACTTCTCCAGCCACACTGGGACCAGTTGCCTTACTGCTGTCTGTTTCTGTTCTCCTTTTCATTTCCCTCAGGGGCAGGCACACTTTGCCTGTCTTGCTGTTTAGTAAGAAGTCACTTCCTCAAACACTCAGAAATAGCAAGAGTCTGCCTTAAACGTGAATTTTGAGAAAGGGCATGAGCAAACTGTCTCTGCCTTGTCCCTGGTGTTTGCCTTGTGTTACTTCTGCTACATAGAAGATGGAAGATACTAATTTTCCCTAATTAAGGCTACAAGCTGAGTTCAACAAGGCCCATATGAAAAGCATTTGAGAGAAATCCCATTTGCTTCATGTGTTTCATGTGTGCAACTGCTTCATGTGACAACAACTAACAATTAACAGATTCTTTCCTTAAAATATACCCTATGCTTTTGTGGTTTAGAGGTGCTGCAAAGACAATTAAAACAATGAGATTTCATTGAAACAGTGGAACACGAGGACCGTGAATAGAACAAAAAACTTTCATACAAAAGGGGCATTAAAAAGTACTTACTTAATGAAATGAATTTTTATACTTAAATTTCATTCTAGATTTGTAGTATGTTTCTATTAATCTATATTGGGAGGAACTTGTCCAACATGATGTGAAGCAGAAAGGAAACATTTCACTCTGTTCGTTCTAATTTGTCATAGATATGCTTGAATCCTGCAAGGCTTTGTACTGTAAGACAAACTATAAATTGTGCTTATGCATGACAGGAACATCAGCTGTGGCCTGCTGAGTTTGGGAATAGCAGACCTGTAGGACAAAGAGTCACAATGCACAAATAAACATTATGTTACTACAGCAGAATTTTAAACAAAAACAAGTCCTCTCTGTACTGTTTTCCTAATTCTGAGCACACTAAAATGGAAGATGGGACCTTTACAATCTTTATCAGGAGAATGAAAATTGATCAGCCTGGTTTCCCGTTTTTCCCCTGCCTTGTGCCATGAGCTGTTCTTGCTCTGAGTCCATGGGCTGTTCCAGGGCTCCCTTCCTGTGCTGCCCACACAAGCAGCCTGGGTCGCTCAGAGCCGGCCCAGTGTGAGCTCAGTGCGGCGCTGGGAGGGGCAGGGGTGCAAGGAGGAAAGATGTCCTGCTGTCTTCTTAGCTCTGCTTGCCGTGAAATCGTTCTCCTTGTGAGTCCCCACCAGGGTACAACAAGAAGATAGAAGGAAGCAGAGCCTACTTTTCATGCCTGTTCATCAGTTTCAGCTCCTCAGCAGCCTCAGTGATCTGCAGTCGGTTGTTGTTTCTGTAGTCCCTGGTAGTTTCAAAGAGGGGGAAACCAACAGCGTGCCACAGTAGAGATTTCTGCTCTTGATTGCAATGGAGGGGTGATTGTGATCATCTTGCAGTGTCCTAGGAATGATTTTCAGAGTGCCCAGGTCGCTCTTCCAAGATCTCCTGAGAAAGCTGACCCCCATGCTTCCACATATGCTTGGAGGCTAGTTTCTACAGAGATTGAAGGTGTTGCAGATGAAAAGGGTTATACTGTGGGGTCCCTGAAAGCTCCTTGTGAGAAATGTTAAGGACCAGACCTGTTGAATTTATATATGAGTTGTGTAGAATGTGAAGAGGTTGGAGCAGCCAGAGAGAATTTGTCGCAGTAACTCCGTAGGTGGCCAGACAAGCTTTTATCCTTTCAACTACTTCCTCTTTTATAACAAAATATTTTGGAATATAAATAAGATATAGGCACGGCAAGTTTTTTGATATTCATCCACCACCACCTTCTCTCTTTTGGCATCACTTTTGTCATGTCCTGGTCCAAATAACTCTGATTATCCAGCTAAATCAATAGGTCTAATGGAAGCATAGTACTCCCTTCCCCCAAAAGAGTTGCACACTACTTGTGTAATAGATCTTGGAGTCTGTGTCACCAGATGATTGAAGGGCTAGTGCTGGTACAGATGAGCTTAGACCCTAATAAAACAAGTAGCACAAAAAAATCACTGGAGAAGTTTGGGAAATGCTGACCTGAATGTCAGAATAACATCTCTGGGAAAAGGGTTGCTTTTTCCAAGCAGGAAGTGGTTTGGAAGCAAGTGGTGTTGCCATGTGAACAGGGCATGCAGCATTATCTTCGTGAGCTGCTGTTTAATAGCTTGTGTTTTTCATACTTTTTATTTGAACGACTGTGTTGCAAAGGATTCTTCTTGCACCTCAGTAGGTATCGAAAAATGAGGAACAAACTTGTTCTGCATCCACTAAGTTTTGATAATTTGAGGGCACTTGCATTTTGGAAAGTAGACTATTAAATTTGTAAGACCAAAATCTCTTGTAACACTCTTGTTTTGTTATTACTGGAGAGACTGCTGTCCATGCACATCAAGGCAAATCAGAGGCTGTAAGGAGATTTGAAAGACTATCTACAAAGTTGACTGTCTGTTTCCCTTCTAGGTCTTTCATCCTTCTTCCTCTCTCTGCTTCTGTGCCTTTTTTATTTTTTGTTTGATTTTCCTCTATTTTTTTCTCCCTTTCTTGTGCTCACATCAAGTGGTCTTTTCAGACAAGCATCACAGAAAAGCTGTTTTTTAGATTAACACAGTCTCCACTTTTTAATTGAGTGGCCTTTAACAGCTAATGTGATTTGCACTTCCGTATACAGCTCTCTATTATTAGAGCCTTCATACTGGAACTAATGTGCAGGTAACTGTTAGTCAGCAGTGGAGCTGCTAATTGTGTAGATTAATCGATCATTTCAGTTGGGTTTGTTGCCTCCAAACATGTTTGTGATCAAAGCAAGGAAAATCACTGCCTGACTTACCATTAGTGAATGAGTGACTCTAGAATGACAGAGTATAACTTGTGTAACTATAGAGTCCACCTTGCATAACTCAGATGCCTGGTTACTAGTGCTCAGCTATCACACACAGCCCTGAAGTGGGCGTGCAGCAGCTATTCCTCCTGTCATCAGTCATCATGCTCAACCCTTCATCTCAGACATTTCCCTCGCTGCTGCCAAGCTGCTGAGCACTACAGTTCCTGGCCAGATTATTGGCTGCGTGGACTAGCTGGTCCTTACAAAATAACTCTTCTGCCACTGGCACCCCTGTTTCTTTGATGCAGGAATCTATTCTTCAGACTTCTTAGTCCCTACAAACTTCTCTGAGTTCTCCATATCTAGCTGGAATCTAGCCAAGATCTTCTTCCTATTTAGCAATACCAGAGGAGCAATGTGGTTATGGTCCCTGAAATTTGTTCAAAAGCAGGTTGAAAATCCAGGGCTAAAAACAAATGTAGGGTCTCTGTGCCTCATTAATTCATGTCTTTTTTACTGATGCCTGTTGTGTAAAGTGTGAATGGCTGATGAGTGATAGGGAGCCATGCCTAAGCTGGAACAGAGATGTGCTCCTTTTAGAGCTGAAAGTCAGTCAGAGGAACATGTTCACTGTCTGCCAAGCAAAACACCAGAGATGAAGGCATTCCATAAGCTGTAAGTTTGGTTCAGTGACATTGCTTCTTAACAGGTTCTAAGCTGCTCCTGATCCCAGGAGGCAAAAGGGAAAAAGCAAAAGCTGAGTATGCACCAGCTGACATGGACCTTGCTCAGGAATAGTTCATCTTTTAAAGGCTTTTTGTTATCAAGCTGTAACAAAGCTGCTTTGTGTCCTAAATAAAGACATGACCGACTTCCCCTCACTCTCTCAGGTGGATAAGAGAAGTTCTTTCATCCTTGTTCACTGCACTCCCCAGGGCTCACTGTTTTGTGTGGGAGGCAAGTTAGAAACCACTGGCAAGACCAGAGAGAAGAGCCCTCTTCCCTTCTTTGCAGAGGTTAGGTAGTTTATTGCAGCAGGTTCTGTCCTCACTGGCTGCCCTTCAGTCTCTCCTGTAGGTATTTCCATCTCTGCTGATGCCTGTGGATAGGAAAATTCTCTGCTCTCAGTTTAGAAGTGCCTTTTAGCCAATAGTTGCTAAACCAGTGGAGTCTTGAGATGGAAATCCCATGCAGTGTTCTTTTCTAAACCCTTCCCGCTGAATCAAATAAGTTTGTGGGTGTGTTCAGTGCAAATGCAAGTAGGTCCTCCCAACATCCAGTAGCCAAAGTTATGCTTTTCAGGCTGATACTCCGATCACTGTCCATTTGCATCTGGCCTGGAGCTTTTTATTGATTTGGCTGTTGAAGCCAGAATTGTGCATAGCTGAGAGAAGGCGAAACCTGACCTAAGTGAAAAATTCCAGCATTGCTTCGTCTGTTTTTAACCGACTGAAATAAAGTGAACAGGACAGTGTATCGCAGGCACTGGCTGGTGAATTCCATCTCCCTTCCCCATGTGTTGAGACTCTTGGACTTGGCCCTGGCCCCAGCTCACGGCTCTGAGGTGCCTCAGCTCCAGCAGTGAGACAGTCCCTTCCTCGGGGGCACAACAGCTGCATCCTGGAGACACAGAAAACCTTCAGAGGAGCAAATGGACCCTGCTGTAGTCTACTGCTAGTAACAGATAATTAAAGCTAAAGGCTTCAACAAAGCGAAGACATTTATTGTCAGGCAAAGCCCAAGAGGTTGTAGGAAATGTCTTTGGTAGTGCCTGCATGCAGCCCGGACATCTGTGGTGGGGAGCTTGTAAATGTTTGCATTCTTTCAGTCTTAAAGGTAATCAGCCACACTGTGTTGATGGGAACCTAGAGGAAATGAAAGAGTGAAATCAAACTATTATCAAACTTTTTGAACATAAATCTTCTTTCATCTCTGCAGGCATTTCTTCACCGGATCCGACAGAATGCAGTGGACAAAGCTGAGAAGTACATAACAGAGGAGAATGTTAAGGTATTTCTTCTGTCTTCCTTGTTTTCTTGGTAGGGAAAGTGATATGCAATGAAAGGCTAGATTCAGGGATATGAATATCAAATATCCTCTTGTTGTATTGGTGCTGATTATTAAGCTGGCTCCCTAAGGCAAGGAGCTCATGTTGACAGTTTATCTGTCAATCTGTTTGCCTGTTCTTATAGCTGTCATCTTGCAGTAATTTTTCATCTCACTGGCCAATTTTAGTAAAATTTGACAACAGTGTAGTGTTGTCAGAGATACTGACTTTTGCAAGATTTGTGAAACGCTGAGTAGAGTACTGAGGGGTCATTTCAATGTCTTTGAGAGGAAAGGCAGGGAATCTACAGCCCTTGTCTGTTTTGTTTTGACAGTATTCAGTTAGCCAATTTGCATCTGCTATTTTCTACTAATAGAAATTTAATAGGGCTTATGAGAAGGAGGCAGGAATTTTCCTTTGTGTTCTTGTGTAAAGGAATTTGGGTTCTTATGGGAGGTCTACATATTGTGAGACCTTTGTGCAAGGAGGTTCCTGAATGAATTTTGCACTGGAAAGAGTTAAGGGACATAGAGAACTGTGAGGTACAGGCTTCTCTCGTGCCTGTGGTCACTAGAGAATGCACATGGGGTGCATGTTGTTCATTAATGTCATAAATACACAAAACACTTTCTTATAGTTACTTGGCTTAAACTCACCTTGTGCACGTGTGTGTGTGAAACCAAACCCCTCTTCATGCACGAACACAAGTGAAACCCACTGGTGAGTGGTTCAGAGCGCAGTTTGTTTGCCACTGGATGGTTCTTTCCTGCACTTGTGTTTGGTCCTGGAGCTCCTGAATCAGCAGCAGCTTTGCCCTGTAGCCCTGAGGGAGCAGGGCAGGCACAGGAGGCGTGTCCCAGCCGCAGTGCTGCTGCAGCTGCCACTGTTTCTGTGCCAGGCTTCCCGCAGGTACCAGGTGAGCAGGGCTCCAGCCCCGCCCTGGCTGTCAGCTCTTCAGGCCAGCAAGGTGTGCTATTGACTGGCTGGCATCAGAAGGGGCTGGCAACAAGACTGCTGGCAGCTTTGTGGAGCTCACCCTCTTGCTGTCTTCAAATCTGGAAATCTCCACTCTCCAAAAACTCACCGTCCAGCATCTGGAGTAAGTTCAAGGGTGACTGAAGAAAAAGTAGAAAAGTGATTAGTAACAGCTGATCTCGTGTACATAGAAGGGTGCAAAAACTAAGCTCTGCATGAAAATAAATGTACACAACTATTTGTCAATGTTGATGTTGATGAAAATTATTATTCCATCATTATTCATATAATCAAAATGAATATTAATTATGACTGCCACATAATTGGATGCAGTGCATACAAATCCTCTACAGCAGAATTTGTATTTGAAATTTCTTCACACTCCTCTGGGGAAGTACCTCTCTATTTTTATGTCATTCTTGAAATGCCTGGGAGGTCTTTTTGAGGCCACTGTGAGACCTCATTTATTACAATACCCAGCTTTCAATAAGAGAGCTTCTCTTCAGTAATAAAAGGCTTATGCCTATTTCTGGTGAAACAGAATCACAAGGCACAGTTTTCATGTGTTCATGGTTTCCAGAGTCAATATTGTCTCCTCCTTCCACCCTCCATCTCCCGCTATACCAAATAATTTTCTTTCTTGCAGTTGAAAGGTACTTGTTTTTTATTTCTCACTCCTTTCTCCCGCCTCACTGGTCAAGCCAAGCACAGCAAGGTGGTGTTGGGACTTCTGATACTCTGCCTGCTGATGTTATGTGTCTTGAGTCACCAGAGAGCTGTGAGATGGCCAACAGTAGAAGAGACTATAAAAGTGATTTGGCAGCTTATGTAAGGAGAAGCCTGTCTTTACTCTCTTTCTTCACATGGCAGAAATGCCTAGAGGAAAATACAGGGCATTCAGGCAGTCACTCACCTCTGAGCAAAAGGAGAAAGTGCTTTTTAAGATAAGTTGGGTTATTGCTCCCAGTATAATTTTGCAGATTTCTCCTACAGCTGGTGCTAAGTGCCAGAGATTTCAGTAATCTTTAGCCACTGCAGCCCTTTCCAGAAAGGCCTCATTGAGTCCTGTGCCAGGCCCAGACTTTAAAAGTGCACCAGTGACTAACAGCTGCAGCAACATCATAAAAAATTGGTTTGAATTTATTCTCTGCCTCGTGTGGGAATAACTCTCCTGATGTGTTAATATTATGCTACGCTCGCAGCAGGCACTGCTGTCACTTCACTGATAGAGCAGTTTGAAGGCAGTACAAGTTGGGGCTGTGCACAAGGCTGGTAAATGGATTTGCTAGAGGAGCATGTGCAGTCAAGGTCTGTCTGCTGCCTTGATTTTCAACTGATCTTACCTGCAAATTGTGCTGCAGCAGAGTTTTACTGATCACCTCAAAATTCATTAGCTTGCACAGATATTCCTTGGATCAAAAACCACCCCTGAAGACTGCTCCTGAAGGATAAAATCATCCCTGACAGATGTTTTCCTCTTGCTTGTTAATCCCCTTCTGGCACAGCTTCTGGCAAATCAATGCAGGCAAGGGCTACCTCACCATCACATCACTTTCTGCCACGTGACAGAACACGTGCAGGCTCCACTTGAATTAGCACAGGAAGTTTTTAGGGAGCAATGAAAGGATCCTAGCTCTCTGGCCTTTTTTTGGGTTCAGAGCCAGTCAGTGCAAATTCAGTGTGTTGGAATCTTTCAGTTTCTTGAGAGCTAGAACGGAGCTCTGAGGCACAACTGGGCATTAACGATGGTGCACACACCGCATCTCAGAATTCCTGAAGGGAGAGGGAAGCAAAGACAAGGAAGATGCAACAGGCTCCGCTCTGGACATGCAGTCAGCTTGAAGGAGGAGTTTGAGAGAAATACTCTGCCCGTCCGTGTGAATAACAGAAGTATAGAGTTGAACCTGGCTACCTGCAGAGAGGAAGGCCTTGAATTCCTGATCTTGTCTACCCCTGCTAAACCAGAGAGAAACTGGTTTTAAACCAGGAATTGAGGTTTCAGTCCTAGCTTTAATGATTAGACTTAATTTACAGATTATTGTTTCTCTGAATTGCTGCCACATCACCAGCCACCAGGCTGACTCAGTGCTACATCTGGTAAATAAATTGCACTGCATAAAGTTGAAGAGTTTAGTGTTAACGATAAGGCATTTTGGGAAGTGTTTGCAGACGCAAATGCCAGGAAGATGAAGGCTGGTTCTGTCAGGCTGCATACTTCAGGGTCCACCCGCTCACGGAGCCAGATCTGGCAGGCTTCTTCCAATGTGAAAGCTTGTTTGACTGCACTTCAGGTCTTCTCTTTGTAAGTGACATAATTAAAGCAAAGTGATAGAAACATTGTCTGCAAGCACGTATGTCACTGCAGGCTCCAGGACTTACTCTGCCCATTTAGCCTTCCCTCCAGTGGCTGCCAGTACTGGTGGCTGTCACCTCACGTTAGGACTTCTGCCCTTCTCTAGGTAGCATTCCATCTACATTCCATTCCATGCTACACGTGGATTCACACTTTCTTCTCACATTTTGTATGAAAATGACCAAGATTTATAATGTGTTTATAGCATCTTTCACCCTGGCAGTTTATTCCCCTTAGCACAGGGATCATTATTCTAATCACAGGGATCATTTAACTGTCACCAGTAATACCCAGTTGAACCTTGTATTAATTTGAACCTTTTAATACCAGGTTGAACGAGGGGCCTCTTCCCCTCCCCATGTGCCTTTTGGTGTCACTGAGGTCAGTGAAAGGGAGCTCTAAATGCTGCTCTTGACGTTTGTGAGACGTGTACATTATTCTGTACTCTGGGCAGTGAAAGGCTGGATTCCATACAGCTGATTTTGTCTCCTATTTACAGGAACACCCTTGTGTGTGATACCTTCAAGTCCCTTTCTTCCAGAAAGATTTCTAATGCGTGGGAAGGAAAGGCAAACTACTCCCTGCTTCTGTCTCCTGCAAAATGGATTTGGCCTTGTGGTTCCATTTACCTGGCTGTTCTCATAGGAAATATTCCCAAGACTTAAAAGAGGTTGCTTGTGTTTATCATGCTCAGGGGTCTACAGAGATAACCTTAATTTACAGCAGGTGCTTCAGTAGCAATAAAGATTTTTATAGGGGGCTAGGAAAGGGGCAAATACAGTGTAATTTGTTCTTTACAAGTCTCTGTCTGAGCTTTGGATCTTATAATGGTAAGTCTAGAGCTCCACAGTATTTTGGCATTACTACTTAGCAGAAACCTCCGAGATATATTAAAAACTAGCAATGTTTTTCTCCTTATATTTCAGATCTTGTTTTCTAACATTGAAGACATTCTTGGTGTTCACAAGGAGTTCCTGGCTGCTCTGGAATTTTGTTTGCAACCAGAACCCCAGTCTCAGCATGAACTGGGAAATGTTTTCTTAAAATTTGTAAGTACAATAACTTAAAGTTATCTGAAAATACAGTTTCCTGTCATAAGCTCTCCAGCCTCTTAGCAAGCCCTATTCTCTAAGGCTTGTAGCAATACTATGGACAATGTCTGTCTTGCATGAAGGTTGTAGGTAGGGTGGGAAAAAACTTGTGAATGAGGTTAGAACAATAGACACCACATCAAACCGAGCTAAACAACGATGTCTTTTTAGAAACTCTTCCCTTTCCTGTTGAATTTTTTTCCTTTTTTTCT
This sequence comes from Oxylabes madagascariensis, assembly GCA_013400675.1. NCBI lineage: Eukaryota > Metazoa > Chordata > Aves > Passeriformes > Timaliidae > Oxylabes > Oxylabes madagascariensis. Next base: position 54,609 of record VYZR01025074.1, read on the forward strand.
CACCCATCAAAAAAGCAGCACAATTTCAAGTGCCTCAGAAGCAGTACTCCTGCAGGTGCTTGCCTGGTGTTGCAGGTAGCGGTGTGTGGTGTCCCTGTCCCTGCCCTGCAGCACCCTGGTGTCTGTGCTCCCTGCCCTGCAGCACCCTGGTGTCCCTGTCCCTGCCCTGCAGCCCCTGCAGCACCCTGGTGTCCCTGTCCCTGCAGGTTGCAGCAGCCCTCGCTGCAGGCCCCAGCAGGGCAGGGGAGCTTTCCTCACAGCACACACTCTTGCTGTTTCGCCCAGGGAAACCGTGGGGAACACTTCTTTGGTCTTTCGTTTTGGGCAGGGTTCTGTTGTTGCAATATGCTCAGGAGGAGTGCTGGAACACCCTCAGTGGTGCTTTTTCGTTATCATCAAATCACAGTGAGTCCTGTGGGGAGCTTGCAGTGAGGAAGTGACATGAGGCCCCTGAATCTTCAATGTATTGGTGTATCTGCTGTTGTGATCACCTGGCAAGGTCATTCCTAGTCCTGATTACGAATCCAGTTCTTGTCAGCAGCCAGATGGTAGCAGAGGTGCTTTTTTTTTTGAAACTCAGGGTTAAAAATACTTAAAATTTGGTGAATAGCTTGAGAATTCTTGAAGCACCGTTTTATCCAGACACTGCACTTTTTTAGTGGAGCATGTTTTCTCTAAGTGCCTGTGTATCATATATCCTTGTAGCAATCCCCAGATTCACTATGTGGAATTCCATCAGACTGCAGTGCTTGGGTCCTCTTCATGACATCTGTGTATCCTTAATGTCCTCTAGTCTACCTAGGCCTGACTCTTCCTGGTCTGTCTTGGCCTAGGAGAGCCTTACTCAGCAATGGTCCACCAGCCTTCAGAAACAGAACACTGCTTTTATAGAGTCATGGAATCATGAAGGTTGGAAAAGACCTTTAGGACCATCAAGTCTCATGTCAACCCAGCACCACTACCGTGTTCACCATTAAACCATGTGCTCAAGTGCCACACTGACACCTTTTTTGAATGCATCAAGGGATGGTAGTTGTTATGGGCCCAATATTGTCCCAAGGACCTCTAGTTCAGGAGGATTCAAGTCTTGAGTAACACCTAAAGGAAGCAAGCAGATTTTGCAAGAATTCCAAAAAAGAAATTATTGCACACTGTCTTTTTGAAGTGTTTTAGGAGGTGATGAAATGTGCTTGCTCTGATATTCAGGTGTGAAAAATTGTTTTCCTTCAGAAGACAGGCATTGTCTGCCCTACTGTACTCCCATGTGGTTGGGTGACCAGAAGTTCATTGTCTGATGGTAGGTGCTGGAGTTTATTCTGGAGCTGTGGCTCAGTGTGACTGTAACAGTTGGGAAAGGACATCCTTTAATATTCATTCCAAATCCAATGTACAGCCTTAAACAAAAACTGCATGTGGGATGTGTCTGTAATGTCAGAGAGGGCATGTGTGCTGACCGTAGAGTGACCGCACCTCGTGAGCACAGGCTCACTTTTGCAGGGCAGGAAAGGGTGTGACTGTGTGTGGAGCAGAAGGGCAGAGAATTCTCAGATCCTTTGTTTCTGATTTTGCCATATTGCTAGAGGTTTGGGGATGTAATAGCTGGAAACTTGTTCTAAGGAAATGTGTGTTATGTTCCTTTTTTTGGAGCAATGTTACATGAATGGTCAGTTTTACTGTCTAAGTCATCAGGGATATTGTTTTGTTGAGAATTATGTCTTCTGTTTAGGTTTTTGATGTTGACAAGGTTGGTTTCTTGCTTTGAAACAAGAAAATGCCATGCCTTGTTAAAAATGTCCAAATAAAATGTTGCAGTTTTCCAAATATCTTATTTGCTTTTTTCTAGTCAAAACTGTTTTCAAATTTGCACTAATTTGTGGGCAGTGTGGATCCAAAATAACATATTTGGAGAATAAACTATTGGTTGAAGACTTATTTTAACCAAACTGAGAATAGTACAGACTTACTTCTGTCACCAAAACAGAAGGGTCTAGCTGTGTATCCAACAGATTTGCTGAGTAAGAAAGTGCCATTTTTATCTGGTCGCATCTCTGACCATAATTGCTCTTTAACCTAGAGCAAATGCAGGTTCAGAATTCCTGGGCTAACATCTGTAATTACATAACTGATAATTTCCTCACCAGGCTATGGGAGAGCCCAGGAATGAGTATCACCCGGAGAGGAAATGAAACACTTCAGACAAGGAGTAATTTTAAGCATAGTTCTCATATTTGTGGGTCGCCGACGTGGGGTACAGCTGGGGAAGACTTGAGGAAAGCACTCTGGTGTGTGTATAATTATTGTACTGTCTTGAGCTTTAGCAAAAGGATTTTGTCATGATCTAAATATAGCCTCCCAAACTCCAGGCACTTAAAGCTGCAGTCAGAAACCTGAGCAGTGACCTTTTGTGAGCACTGATGTAACGGGTGATCTTGTGTGAATGGCTGCTGTTTTTAGTTCCAAGCGTGTGTGTATCCAGGGAGTTGAGGAGAAAATGTGGGGACAATTCTATATCTGTTTTACTCTGTAACTCTCCTGTTTTTATGGTTGACAACAATTCTGTTGCCTTTTTTGCTATTGTGCTGTGGACCCAGGCCTGCCTTTTCCTGCATCTGGTGGTCAGAAGCCTTTGTTTCTTTGCAGCTTCCCAGTATTGGCACCCCAGTAGCAACATGAACAGCTGCTGATGAAAGATAAAAGTCCTGAACATCTGCATTCCAGCTCTTTGTACCATACCCTTTGTGGCTGTTGTTTTATTTGCTTTGTACCATTGTTCTTGTGTTTGGACATACATCTATTTATTCTCAGTTCCTTCTTTTGAAGTACAAGGAGGAAAAAATTAATCAGGTTAGTTATAAACCAAACCCAAAAGCATTTTATGGACTCTGAACATGTATATCTACCATTGAAAATCTGACTCCTAAACTAAGATAAATGCATTTTCTTTTCCTTGTGACAATAGCAAAGGGAATATCCAGTGACTGCAGCTGTATTCCCATGGTTTCCTGCTGGTAAACTCCTTCGGCTGGCAGTGGTTTTTTGTGTGTATCACTGTGAGCTGTCTTAAAAGTCGCTCGATGCTGCAAATACCTTCAGCTGACACAGGAAGCTCTAAGAGTGCTAGGATGCCAATCAAAACTCAAAAAAATTAACTTCCAAGTTCTGGGGAGATTAAAAGGTTCAGATAGAATGTTTTCAGACCAGAATCCTGCTGTGAATGCAACAGCAAACTCTGGAAGGCATTGGCTACATGGCTTGGTGTCCTGAGATTGTAGCTCTGAAAAGCCTCACATATTACCCTGCAGAGTACCACACTAATGCTTTGAAATTATTTTGATATGCAAACTAGCTTGTCTGGGTGCCTCCACATGGTGCTGCATTATGGCATAGAAGCCAACCTGAACCAGGAAATAAAGTATTATCGTGAGAAGCACTCAAAAATGATGGTGTTTTGGCTTCTGAATCACTCATTTTGCCTAAAACCTAATACAATCTCATGACCCCCCCTTTTTTTTCTGGTAAATGCAATACCAGAAGCTCTGAACATAGCTGCTGTAAGTTCAGCCCTTCCTACCAGCTTTGAGAGGATCAACTTGCCCCGTGCCTTATCTGCTTGGGCATAGAAATAGTTATTCCTGCTTCTTTTGTGAATGACTCCAGTGTTTCCAGATATCTAGTGTTAGCAATGGGTTCAGCATCTCTGATCATTTTAGATAGAAGGAGTTGCACTGTCTTTGACTCTGAAGATCAGTAGAGCAGAACTTGCTGACTCTGACCTGCCAGCTGACCTTCATTTCTTAACAGGGGATTTCATTGCAGCATGTGCTGGTGGGTGTAACATGTCCCAGAGTGAGTAGCTCAATCTAGTTGTGAAGCTGCCTTTCCCTTCCTTTAGTATCTGCAATACGTTGGTTATTTGGTGAAATTCTTCCAGTTACAGAAACCATTATATATAGCTGTTAAGTTTGGTCTGCTGCTTGTTTCAGGGCACAAAGTAAAACAGCCAACCTACCAGGGCCTGGCTCTCTCCCCTTGAAAAGCAGGGGATTTCCAGCTGACTGCTTTGTGTCATAGTTCCCCTCCAGATCTCAGAGCTTCTTTCAGGCCTTAGTTCTTCCCAGCCACCTGACTTTCTTCCTCCTGCAGGAGTGGTCAGCCCCCTTGCTCCGGGCTTTGTTTTGCTTCTGGCTGCTTTCATGGAATATCCTGACACACATGCAAGTATTCCCAAGATAGCAAAATCTCTCCTTTCAGGAAAGAATACCTATGATCTTAGTGAAGCATTAAGAGGAAAAGTGCTGGAAGTCTCAGCGTTCAGAAAAGTCTCTGTTAACTTAAAACAGAGTAAGTCAGGAATTAGTGAACACCGGTATACATTATTCACATTAGATGAGTGTCATATGCTTTGTGAAAACTCCAATGCTAATGCCACTTGGAGTCCACCTCTCTTTGTAAAGAATTTGGTAACAGACCGTGGCAAAATAATCTCTCTAGTGATGTCTGAAT
>VYZR01025074.1:60445-82557 GCA_013400675.1 Oxylabes madagascariensis
GAGGAGTACTGTAGCAACCACGAGAAAGCACTCAGACTGCTGATGGAATTGAACAAGATCCCGACAGTGAGAACATTCCTTCTGGTAAGCACCTTCTCTAGCACTCTTGACTGAATGATCTGACTTTGCCCTGTGTTCATAATAATTCTTTGGTATCCCAGGAATGCTGGACATTTTGCCGGTATTACCCGTTGCAGGTATGGAGCACTCAGGGTGGAGGGATACTGAAATCACTGATGAGTTGAGGCACAGAACAGAGCACTACCAGCAAGAGTGATTGCAGTGGAAACAAGGAAGATTTTTTTTTAAGAATCAACAGAAAAAAACAAGCACAGATGATGAAAGGAGTAATGCAATAAGTCAGCAACACGATTGAGGCTAGTTCCCATTCAACTGATCCCCTGCTCAGTTCCCTGACCAGCTCACCATTTGCAGGCTCATCAGAAAAATGTGACCTGCTTTCTCCATGAATTCAGTTGTGGGCAAGAAATGTAGTCTGGATGAATTGTTTTGAGTGCATCACTGCTGCTTAAATCAAAAGTAACCTAACTTCCATCCAAGGAGGGACTGTGGCCATACAGCCTTCAAAGTGCCTTAGAGGCTGCGCTGGGAGGAGAAACAATCAGTGGGCACTGCCTTCTACCACTGCATTCCTTACTTTTCTTTCCTTTCTTTCCTTTCTTNTCTTTCCCAGTGTAGTACAGCAAAAGAAAACTTCCACATAACCATCAGTCACAAGCAGGGCCAGAGCATTCCTTTAGCCACAAGATACAGGCCTCAGAGGGAGCCTACCCTCATGCTGTTGTGTAGGCAGAGTCTCTTTGTCATGTCTGAGTTTTAATGAACCTTATCAAACCATTACTTTGAGTTACTAAATGACCTGTACCTTGTTCATGAAGTTATTTTGGGTGCTTCTGGTGAGGGAAACCAATGAGAAAGAGGAGGGAAGGTGCCTGTAAACACCATCCTTCCCAACCTTCAGAATGTTCTCCACTTCCACTGGATTGACAAAGTTTTCTGCTTGTGTTAGAGAGAGCAGCTCGCAAACTGATTATGAGGGACATCAAAGATGTCACGCTGTCTGCTTGCTGCAGCACCTGAGTCCAAGAGACTATTAAAATGGCACTAAATATGGGGAGAAGGGCTGCACTGATGTGTCTACTTAGCTGTGGTGCTGTAGTTTCTTCCAGGCCTCCCTTCCCTTCTCCTGCCTCCCAAAGCAGTCCTACAATGCTACTATGCAGAGAAGGCAGCCCTAAAGCACAAAGCTTTACTTGTGAGGATAGATTTGGCCCAATTGCCCCCTCACAGCTGCTGAAACACAGAATGTGGGAATGTGTTTGAAAAGTCAGTAAGTGTTAAAGGGCAGTTTTGAGCCCAGAGCTAGAGAGAGGGCTGAAAGAAGAGATGGGAAGGACTGAATCACTTGAGACTTGGAATTGGACAGAGAGCATTGTGAGCTGGGTAGCCAATGCCACAGATCTAGTATAGCCTGGGGACAGGTTATTTTACAGACAATTGTCTGTAAAAATACCAGTTAGGACTAATGAGATTTTATGTATGATGTCTGTGAACATTCCTTGAAGAGAAGAATTGTAGAGCTACAGCCAAAAGACTCACTAAATTTCAGAGTGTGTCTGAGCAACAGTATGTATTTCACAGGGGAAAACGTTACTGGTGATGCCCCAAAGCAGGCACTTCTTGGCTGAACTGCCTTTAAAGTTCAACTTCTGTGTGGACAGGACAGGTTTGCAACTGGAGTGACTTTTGGAGCAAAGTCCATATTCATGGTTGAGCATAGGAATGTGGACTAGTTTATCTGAAACAGACTTGAAGTCCACCTGAATCTACTACCTCTCTCTGGCAGCAGCCAATAGTAGAATCATCAGGGAAATGTGTAAAAAGCTTACAGCAGGGCAGTATTGATTTGTCATAAATTAATTTGTTACAAATTAAGGACAGATCAAGGACTATACGTTTTTGGGGTTTTTTTCCCCAGTGCCATACCATGTTCTTAAACTCCTTTTCTATATCAATCCTGAGAAGTGAATTTTGATGATCTGTTGAGAAGTTCCATGTATGCTGGATAGCCAGTCAGCGTGCCCAGGCTATTTGTCCAGCTGTGCTCAGGCATAATGTTTTGCCAGAGAATTGGTGGATGTTATGCAGATGACTCATTTGTTTCAATTCTAGGTCAATTCAGACATAAGAATTGGACTAAACTTAATTACATGATTACTAGTTAGTAGGCTTTATTTTAGCTTTCAAGAGTTTTCTGGACTGATGGTATACAACTTTACAGAGTGAACAAAAACAACAGGTCGGATATATTGTGAGGGTAAACTGGATTATTTTAGGTAATGGTTCATCCAGGTGTACTGTTTGCCATTGTATTGTTAGGATGGTTTTTGAGTCATCAGCTGTATAATATTTCTCTGAGAAGATACCTTTCTGCACAGCCAGTGTTATCCACTACAAATTTTCTTCTGCTGATGCCTGCAGAACTTTTCAGACTTGTCGGCTGTATGTCAGTGATGAATGAAGTGCCACTTCCTGTACCTTAGGTGTGGTATAGTACTTTCTAACCATAACGCACGTTTAGAAATACAAAATTGTGTCAAAAATCATCTGAAAGCTTTGTGTCTGAGGTAACATTTGTTTCTTTTTTTGATTATAGGGTTGCATGCTTTTGGGAGGCAGAAAGACAACAGACATTCCACTAGAGGGTTATCTGCTGACGCCAATTCAGAGAATTTGCAAATATCCTCTTCTGCTCAAGGTAAACCAGAGAAAGTATTTTTCTAGATGGTTGTTTTATTCTTGGAATGTTTCTACATTTTTTTAGCCTTGACTTTTGTTGCCACTGTTGCTTTCCTGATTTACTCTTCTGAGAGTTGGATCTTCTCTGAAGAAAATTGCTTTTTATGGGTACAGGCAAAAAGCTGCTTGATGCTGGCAGGCTGCTAAATCCTGTACTAGTCTGGGGAGAGCAGCCAGAGTGACTTGCTGACTAACCAAAGCCTTTTGACTCAGTGCTCTTCAGATGTTTATTAAGGCTTGTGTGGGCTGTTAGAGCCACTTCCTGTGAAGCTGTCTTCAGCTAGAATTGTGCCAGTGTTTCTGAGGGACTGGATGGCTCTGGGGTCTCTAAACAGGATATGTTTTTCGTTACAAGGTCTCTAGTTCGATAGTGATCAGGTCAGTAATGATCAAAATCCTCTATCTTCTGACAGCTGTTTGGCAGCTTGTTTGAAAACTCTTTGGTTGTCTCAGTGAGTTCCCAATGGGTGGGTGTCAATCCAGAAATGACTATGCTATGTGGCACTAACTGGCCCCCTCGCTAGTATTCTTACCGTGGAAGATAAAGCATAAAAGACCTGAAAAGATCTGACTTGCCTCTCATCCTTTCTGGTCGGGGTGGGGACAAGAAGAGGGAAAAGGAGAAAGCAGTTTCTAGGAGAGCTTGCATCCCTCAGTGGCCTCATAGATACTGTGTGGCTAACAGCCATCAATCTTCCGTGATGTCAGTCTCTTCCTCAGCCAGAGTCACACTGTGTTTACTAAAAGAAAACTAATTTAAAAAAAGTATACAAAGATTTTCTCTCATATTTTGAAAGAAAGGTCCCTTTATGAGTTCTGGAAGAAAGTAAGAATTCTGTGATGAATGTATGTCAAAACTCCTGGGGACCAAACATCCTTTCTTTGAAAGCCAAAGCCAATACCCCCAAGATGAAGACTGAAACAGTGTTTCTTGCTTTCAAGCCACAGTGGGGCAAAGATGAATTTGCCCTCCCCGTCCTACCCTTAGCTCTGGGGCAGCTGACCCAGACCCACGTGTACCTGTTGAACAAACAGCCTTGCAGGGAGGGGCCAGATCACACACTGTTCACTAGTTGAAACTTCATGGACAGGAAATAAAAGTTTTAAGAAAAAGCAAAGAGGAATTAGGTTTCCATTAGGCAGCAAATCTGCCTCAGTCAGTGAGATGATAACGTAACTAGAAGTTGTTCAGTCAGAAAATATCAGTAACCATTATAAAGTGTGGTTGATTCTGATTCTCAAAGGTAATGAATTTATCATAGCAAATAAGTGGTGTTCCATTCAAGACTTATTTGATAATTGCTAGCATGAAATTACCAGAGTGAACACAAATGTCTCAGACATGACAACGGTGAAGGGAAAACACAGGCAGATTCTGTTTGTGCTGACCAGGAAAATGGAGCTCTCAAAGCAAGGAAAAAAAGAGATAGATTTAAAAATAGCACAACCCTCAAATTAAGTGTTTGCTCTCCCTTTGCTACTGAACTTCAGTTATGGCTCCTGAAACAACTCTTTTGTATTCATGGGGATTGGATCTTTGTCTAATTCCTAGGGCAAGCAGATACTATTGTATTCCAGCTGATGAGAAAAGTCTTAGACCAAAGCTAGCCTACTTTCCTCTTTTACTTTGTTTTTAGCAAGAGTTGGTGAATATCCAGATTATCTTTTAACTTCGATATGATCTTGTCTAATGTAAGTATTTGGTGCAGCCGAGTAGGTGGGTTTGATGAAGCCAGTATGCACAAGGTAATTCAGACTTGTTTGTGTTTGAAAGTAAACTGAAGTAGTAGGGTAAGGCACATATTTTGAATACTGTAACTACTTTTTATTAATAACATATATGCATGTGTGTGTGTTCTTCAGAACAATAGCATCTAGCATCTGGAGTTCATTTGGGTTACTTAATTAGGAATAATACACTAGAATATCTCCACGTGCTGATCCACTTAAAGCATTGCAATAATTTCCCATGAAATATGGCATCCTGCAACAAGTGACCTTATGTTTTCTCATCCTTTGAGGAAGCTGTTTGGGTTTTTTTAACTAACAAATAATGGAGACAGAACAATGATTCAGATTATAGTGATTGATAAATTTCAATTTTGTTTATAGTTTCCCAGTTTTTGTGACACAAGCATTGCAGTTTTGAAGTGCCTGACTGTAAACAGGTTTTCGGTTTGGGTTTGGGGATCTTCTCCGGGGGAAGGTGGGGTGGGGTGTTATTTTGTGGGTGGGGTTTGTTGGGGTTTTTTTTCGGTTGGGTTTGGGGGAGGGGTTTGAATTTTATCGTTTTTGTTGCTTTTTCTCTGTCTAATTTGCAAACCTTATGTGTGGTTTGAAGGATAGGACTCAAACCTGGCTATGGCATTTCGTAATCTCTGTACTAACAGAGAAGTAACAGTATTAACGTTTTTGCCCCAATGCAGTTCTTGTCTGCTTCAGACAGCATGCAAGAAAATTAGTGTAGAATTTGTCAGTCAGTAAATGAGTTCCTTTTAACTGAGAAAAGGGCTTGGACTAGGCTCAAGCAAAACGAAGCTCTTGGCCGTGATGGGCATTGGTTTTTGGGAAGAAGGAAGGTGGCATAAACCATGTGGGCCACTGGAGCCAGCACGGGTGGGAGGCTGGAGAACTTGCCCAGCAGATGCTTCCAGCACGAGCAGATGCTTCCAGCACGGGGTTTGGGTGAAGGCAGCTCTGTCTCGCCCGTGCTAATTGTGGGACTCTATTAACTAGTCTCAACCCTACTGCTTAAGAGTAGAAGCAGCTGTTGTGTAAATCAGTCTCTGAACAAAAATAGTCTTTTCCCCTTAATAAAGAGCATTTGTGTCAGCAAGAAGCAAACCCTGGGGCGGTGGTGATCATGAGTTAATCACACCATCGTGTGGGGATTAGGCACAGTCACTTCTGTCTCCTTCCTCTGGCACAGGAGGAATGTGCAGCACATGACAGCCGCACCCTCTGCTCCTGAGCCCAGAGCTCACAGGGCTTGGGCCTCGCCTGAGGTCTGCTCTGTTCAGGATTTGCTCAGACTCCGGCCAGAAATGCACATTCCATCTCTGATCCTTTACAAACATCTGAGGATGCACAGCTCCGTGGGCGATTAGGGCAGTAATTATGTATTGCTTCATGTGGGGAAGAGTCATTGGCCCTGGGAGGGGCAGAAAAAGTATGCAGAGAGCAGTGACCAGGATGAGAATCCCGTGGAAAGGAAAGCGCAGCAGTGAGGCACACACAGGCCTTCCTGAGTCACTGCCTGCACTTGCAAAGGGAAAGCTGGGAAACCACTGGTGTGCACACAGAACAGGATGGAGGAAGCTTACCTTATTGTCTCCCTCATCTCTCCATTCCTCTCGTAGCTGTTCAAGAAACAGAACCTTCTATTTGGCCATAATTGAATATAGTTATCTTCGGGGGATTGGCTTTTTCTCCCCCCCGTCCTCCTCCAAGAAAAGTTGTGTTGCTCTTAGATTCATGATATTGTGTGGTCGAAATCCAACTCTATGTAGCGTAATATTAAAAATTGTCTATTCCCTAAAGAGCTGTAAGGAGCACTGCCAATTTATAAATCATGCTTTTGTCTTCTACACGTATATATAATCACAAATAACTGCTGATATTTATAAAACTCGAAACATTCTATTGCATTTTAAATTAGCATGTGTTGTAGGTTCAGTGGCGTATTGAAGCTAATCTGTTTTATCTGATCTACCATTGCTTGTCAAGTGTTTACCCTGCAGACACGTTGACATAAATTCGCAATACTAACAATATGCAGAATAAAAAAACTTGTGATTTGTAGGTACACAGAGGAAGTCTGATGTAACATTTATTTTCTGGTTAGTTTAAGTGGGAAATGAATTTTATACAGGCAAATATTACGAATTGTAAAATACAAATATAAAACTCCGAGGAACATATATGTTTGCAGAAAGGCGGCTTGGGTTTTTGTTGCCTTTTTAGAATTTTTTTAAGCGCATTTGGGACTGAACTGTTGATTAACACGGCGTTTTGAACCGATAAACAACGGAGTACGTTGTCTTTTGTTATGTCTGTAAAGCTGTGTTGCCGGGCAGGCCAGCGAGGGCCCGGGGCTGCGGCAGCAGGGATCTGCAGCAGGCAGTGCGGAGGGTCAGCATCCCGTGGGCAAGGTTCATTTTAGGCTGTGTCTGGGTGTCTTCAGGGGAAAACAGGTAGGATGAAAGAATTTCTCAAATAAAGAAATACGTAACTTTCAGCTGCAAAGTGTATTTGCTGTCAGTTTGAAGTACACAGTCTGTATTGCGTGACGAGGGAGGACATGAGGAAGGATGTCAGAGGCTTCTTAAAAAAAAAAAAAAGAAGAAGAAGAAGAAAGAAAAGTGTCTTTTATGAATTATTTTGGGAAACTCTTGGCAATAAGTAGTTTTCTGCAAGTGGCAGCAGCCTCATTTCCTGGCCCTACTAGTGCACAAGTTGCAATACAGGAGATAGCAACCCCAGAGAGTAATGTCTGTGGGCTTTGTGGAGGACAGGGCTTACCCAGGGATTGCCATCTGGGCTGTCCTTCAGCTGCCTTTCAAAAGGTTGTCAAATGCTCTTAGAATTTACACATCATAAATGTGTCACTAAAGAAATAAGTACCCAGAGCTCTCTCCCTATGTTTCCAAAGTGCCAATCTCTGCTCTTTTGGGAAATGGCAGTGTCAGGGCAGCAGGGCTTTGCCTTGGATGGCTGCAGACAGGGCTGTGGAGGGGCCAGTGCCAGTCCCAGCCAGCACCCTCCCTCCTCCAGCCTCCTCTCCTGCTCGTGGGCTGGACAGGCATGGGGAAGATGCTGTTCGTTGCAGCAGGACGTGCTGTGAATGAAGAGGTCTTTCTCTGTGTTTTGGGAATATTTCTGAATGGGGTGTTTAGGCAGTGCTGGTGTGTGCATACCTGTTTCCAGTGCAGTACGGGTGACCCTGGAGCTGCAGACTTCCACTGATTTTTAGTGAGAGTCATCTGTGTTGCAATCATGGGGCAGAGGCTAGTGTCACCAAAGCATAACACCTGTCTCCTACCTTTGCTTTTTGAACATTTACTTTTCTGGGCCTCGCTTTCAGCAAAAGTAAAGACTTCCACAGGGATTTTCATTTTGATATCGGCTGACATTTGTAGCAGCGAGCCTCCTTTTCCTGTGCATCTGTTACTCGATAAATCACAAATGGATGGAAGCAATCTAGCTCCATTCAGACCACAGTGCTGGGCAGGCTGTCTGGCTGTATCCAAACTCATTCTAGTGTCTCCTTCAGAATGATGTGATTCAGGAGCACAGGACTTTTAAACAGCCAAATAACATATTGAGGCAAAAGATAGCAAGAAAGTCAAGTATTTCAGTCTTAAACACCATATTATGTATCAAGGTAAAATTACCACCTATATTTTGGATTTCTTTAATGTATTCTTTTTCAAGTGGCTGACTATGATGTACTATTGGTCTAAAAAATGATTAATTGTGAGTTGACAGTGGTTGCCTCTTTTGCCATTAATATTGTCCGGTTCTGTGTTTTGCCTCGGCAGTTTTTCAGTGGAGAGGGCTTAACTGGGCTGTTGTGCTTTGACACAAGTGAAGCAGACACTCTTACAGACTCCTTCAGAGCAGAGGTGTTGTTTGTCTCCATGTCAGGACACAGGCCCCAGCCTTCTAAACATACAAAGTAAACACATCTGACACTGCAAAACATACTTGGCTTGAGCTCTCTTAGTGTAGCATATTTAACATGAGCAACTGCCTTATTTATTTAACAGCATTCATATTAACTCTGTACAGGTGAAGAATAGAGAACAGCATCTGCAGTAAAATGCTCCCAAATTCTCTTTAATTTTGCAATGGTTGTGGCATTTTCCTGCAGGATTGCTTGCTAATGTTCATACGTTTCCATGAATCACTTCTCAGTTTCCATGTTTTCTCTTTTTTTTTAAAGGAATTAGCTAAGAGGACTCCCTCTAAGCATCCTGATCACCCAGCTGTCCAGAACGCACTGCAGGCAATGAAGACAGTCTGTACAAATATCAACGAGACCAAGAGACAGATGGAGAAACTGGAAGCCCTTGAACAGTTGCAGTCCCACATTGAAGGATGGGAGGTAGGATGCAGGACCGACCAGCAAGCTCCCTGGAGGCAGTTAACTGCACAGTTTAATGACTCATGCTGTGTACAGGGATTTATTTCTCTCTCTTTTTTGACCTGTAAACACTCTTGAAGGGGTGGGCAGCATCACTCTGAGGCGTTTAGAATTTAGAGTTTATTTTGTGTGTGCAGGCTGCTGCTAAATTGTAGCAGAGCAAGCGGATTATGAAAGAAAGGAAGATGTTAGAGCTAGAATGGAACTGACATTTCTGATGGGCAGATCTCACTTAAAAGGCAAATAGATCTGGGTGAAATCCTTATGAGTGCATCAGTTATTTCACAGTTTAGTGGCAGATAAAATAAGAGCGTGTTAGTGAAAGACCTTCATTGTGCACTCATAAAGGAAAGTTAATCTCTCTTTTTTATGTTTCAGGGATCAAATCTGACAGATATTTGCACACAGCTCTTACTGCAAGGGACCTTGTTAAAAATCTCAGCAGGAAACATCCAGGAGAGAATGTTCTTTCTATTTGACAATCTCCTGGTCTATTGCAAGAGGAAATCCAGGTGAGTCCCTCTGTATTTTCAGTTTTACCATTCAGAAGATTTGTAATTGGAAGCTGTGTTCTCTCTTGCTTTCTAGAGCTGAGTCACAAGTGGAACTTTCCTCTGTTCTTGACTATTTCTATCACTTAGGCAATAGGAGAGAGAAGTCACTGTGTGGTAGGACAAATATTCCAGGCAGTATCGGAGTGTCCCTCTGAGAAGTGTGCAGTCCAAAGGGGAGTTAAAACAGTGCAGCAAAAGCTGTGAGTTCTTACAGCCAAAAAGCTTCTGAGGGCAGCTGCGTCTCCAGGAATTATGTGAAGGTGCCAACTTACATTGTGAAGTTATGCTAAGCTTAAGAGGGTGATGTGAAAAGTGATAAAAAGCCAAGATAGGGGAGAGTGGAATACTAAGCAAACAAAATAGATGCAGGGCCCAGGGGAGTGAGAAAGAGATGAATATTTGGCCGATTGCTGTCAGCATTTACAACCCATGTGCCCTGTTTGTTTTCCTTTCTTATCCTGGTAATTATTTTTGCATCATCCCACCTAAGAAACCTACACCTGCTGCTTAGTTAAAATAGCATTGGCGGAGTGGAAGGCATCTTGCTTCTGCAGCAATTACACAGTATTTCAGTTCCTGAGCTTTTCACCTTCACAGCCCCAGTCTCATTCTCATGTCTTGGTCTGTTCTGAATTTACAATGCATTCTCTGCACTCCCTTTTCCACTTCCTCCCTTTCCTGTAATACAATCCCCCTGCTTCAAGTTAGACTTCCTTACTGGTGATGGCCAAAGAGAATGGCCAACCCAATTAGGAATTCTGTAAAAGCAGTGTTCTCTTCAAAGAAGATTCTCATTTCTTAAAATTCGGGTCTTTTTATCCTTTTTTTTTTTCTTTTTCTTTCTCTCTTTTTTCCCCAGGGAAACAATGGAAATTTTGGAACCCTTAAGCTGTGAAAACTGATTTCAGTAATGTTCAGACTTTTTTTCTGTATAATGTCGAATCTATACAACCCAAATACAAATTATTAGGTGGCATCTACATTCAAAATTAGACGAGATATAAATGTTTACATTTTTAAAAAATTACACCATTAAATCTAAAAGACTTAAAATGTTATCTACCCGAAGCATTCTGACTCTGAAATGACACAAGGGGGAGGAAACACTTCACTTGGACCCTTTACCATTTACCAAAGTCCAAAATTCTGTATGAAACAGAGTTCAGAAATTTGTGTGTTTTCTAACAGAAACCATTCCTTAAAAAAACCCCAGTTAATTTGATACTAATCTTTTACTTCTTCAGAGCTCTTAGAAACTGTTATTCTAGCCTGTTTGTAGTTGAGGTTAGCCTAACTCCAGCGCTGTCCAGGCAGTTTTCCTGGAACACTAAGATTTAGAAAACAAAACGTTCTGGTACCCTTTAAGCAGAACTTTCTTTTTGTACAGAAGACGTTACCAAGCTCCTTTGTAGTTTGGCTTGATCTTGGAGGATGCTGCTGTAACACTTGGGTTTCTCAAGGGATGGGTATTGTTTACCTTTGTCTGACAATGTAACTCGAACTGATGGGATGTTGAGGATCTGATTTCCACTAAGCAGCATAATGTTTCATTAAGTCTGCTGGGAGTTGCCTAATGTACAAGATATATTTTGATCACTGAGCTACTTTAATTTTGGATATTTCTGCTGTCTTGCTGCTATTTATAATTAATCTAGAATGGAAATCAATGTCTTTTCCTTTATGTTGGTGTGTCCATTTGGCCAGCTGCTCTCTAACAACTGACATGTTAGTGGGACACACCTTAAAAAAACCCAAACTCCATTAAGAAACTGTCTCTGTTCTGAATTTGAGATTAAATGACTTGTTCTCATCTCATCGTGTTATACTACACTTGTAGAAATCAGTGGAGTATTTCTTCATTCAAAAATGCAGTCAGAATTCAGGGCTCAGTCTTTGATAAGTAGTCAACAATGCAGCATTCCAATCTGGATATCATATTTTTTCACAGTAACAAAAATTAGGAGTAGGGTTGTCGAACCCAGTGTAAGGTATGTTTAGAATCAGAATTACATCTGATATTTTAGCTCTGCATTAGCTCCTTTTGCAGAAGCATAGGGAAGTCTGGCAAACTGATGACATAGATTTTCAGGGCTGAGTATTGTTTCTTGGTTTTAGCAGGATCGTAGACTGCTGTTTACATTGAATCCTGATGTCAGGAGCAGTATGCTTCATGTAGGGAAATAGGCTGAACATTTAAAGGATTTCCCTAGGGCTGCTAGGACAGGTTTTCTTTTGACTTGAGGAGTTATCTTTGGGAAAGGATCCAATATATCCAAGATCACAGTCCCTGTCAGTCTGATTGGATGTAGATATGTGGTCATCACCAAATGTGTATTTGTCACTAAAGGTAGTTGTAAAAGAAAAAACATCCAGAAAAAATTGGTGATTCTCATCTCACCTCAGTTTATTATAGGTGCTCCACTCTGACAAAAAATTTTGTCCCCAGCTGATTTTTACTGCAATATTTTTTGAATCTTATGAGGTACTGGCAAATTGCCACAGCAGAACCTTCACTGACTGGAATTTTGACACCTGCCACCTCTTAATGACCATTTGACCAGTTGTGTTTTGGCTTGCATAGCAGGGTTATTCTTGGATAATAAAGCACAACAGGTGTCACTTGGATAGTTTTAAACCTATTTTAGGCATAAAAATCAGAACATAACTAGTAATGAAAAGTGCTTTCCTGAATTCAGCAGAGATGCTATAAAGCTTATGGATAAGGATGTAAACTTGGGTGTAAAATTACCCCAGCAGAATTTTCCCTGCAACAACGTGTAACACACATGGCAGGCTGTGTGACACTGGCCTCTTCAGGTCGTTCATTTCATATTTGAAACTTGGTGCATACCACAAATTGATAACAGCTTGAGGCAAACAGAGGAGTTAAATGTAATCTAACTATTATCAGGTGATGCTGCAGTTGTCATCCCAAGGCCATGTGCTCTTCATGGACATGTATTTCATTGTCATCGAGAATGTAAATCTTGAAGCTGCCCACATCCTCACATAATCTGGCAAAACAAGCTCGTTATTGCTGTACTAACACTGGTACACACCTATCTTGGAAATCTGAATGAGTATTCCAATTATTTAACATCACAGATGTGGTCAAATACCACCAGTCACTGTATTGGAATCCTCCTTTAATAGTCATATCTCAGATTGATTTATTCATATATATGTTAGACCCTTTGCTTATGTGTTGCTAACAGTCTTCATCCTAATTGCAGAGTTACTGGGAAAAAAGCATCTAAAAGGACAAAGTCAATCAACGGGTCCCTTTATATCTTCAGGGGCCGAATAAATACAGAAGTCATGGAAGTAGAGAATGTGGAAGATGGAACAGGTAAGTGACAAAATACTGTCCTTTAAGAACACAGCAGGTTCGGATCTTGTGTTGGAAGGTGGTGCAAAAGTACTTGTCCATCTCCTTTAGTGAAATCTGAAGCAATATCTGGAACTTGCAGCACCTTCATTATTTTCAACTTCCATGGTTGAAAGACTGGAAATGCTTTCAGGCACTCGTCCTTCCTTCTGAAATGACCTTATTAAGAGTATGTGTTCCCAGAAGATTGTCTATTTTTTGTCCTAATCCAAGTTAATTTAATACAAGTTACTTCTTTCCATCCTTTTTTTACATCATAAGCCATTACAGCTAAAATAACAGAATTTTGGGATCTTATTCTCATTTAGAATGCTACTAAATACTAGTCTTAGTATCCAAATTAGTAGCATGGAATGTGACCATGAACAAAATACAGGAGTGGCAGTTCTGTTATGATTCTTGTATCCTGACACAGGCAGGAAGACCGGGTGGGTTTCTGATTCCATCCATAAAGGCCACACCACTTCTGCCTCTATTGTTGTAAGTCAGGAATTAGTATTATGTCCTCTAAACAGTCAACATATAAGGAGTTTCTGTGTCATGGGGTCAAAAATCCTTACAGTGCAGGAAGATAGCGTATCCCCAGAAAATTGAGAACAAATAACCTGAACAAACATCTTAGACTCTTTCACTGATGGCCTTCTATTTAAAAGACTTTAGTTCTTCTGAGGTGAAATCATCAAGTGTCACTCCTAGGACTGAAGCATTCAGTCAGTTTGAACAGCCTGTTGATACTTGTACTTCTAGAGTGGTAAGTACAGCTCAGTAGTCGGTGAGGAACACCTCAGGAATCAAGGTCTTCAAAGAAGATGATTTTACTGAAAGTGTCCCACACTGGTTTGCTTAAAAGAGCAGGCTTCCTGCTCACTGTGTGCTTTGTGCTTTGGTGTTTTGCAGCAGATTACCACAGCAATGGCTACACAGTGACAAATGGCTGGAAGATTCACAACACAGCCAAAAACAAGTGGTTTGTCTGTATGGCCAAGACTGCCGAAGATAAACAGAAGTGGCTGGATGCTATAATCAAGGAAAGGGAGCAGAGAGAGAGTAAGTGGATGGTGTATTTTGTACTGCACTGAATGAACTTGCAGGACAAATATATATGCACATACTTGTATTTGAGAGAAAGAAAAGGTTGTGCACTTTCCTCTGTGGGCAGAATTAAAATCTGTCCTTAATGTTTTCCTAAAGCTAGGAAACAGCTCTGACGTCTCAGAAGGTTCTTGATTCATTGCAGTGTCTTACCATAAAGCAACAGGATTTACATCCAGTTCAGTTAAACTTTTCTTCCCATAAGAGCAGAGCAGAGCGGCAGAATCCCCCCTCCCCTGCTGCCCACGCTGGGGCATCAGCCAGCCCTTGGGGGTTCTGTGTGGCAGTGCACGTGCCCTGGTCGTGTCCAGCTTTCCATCCACCTGCACCCAGAAGTGTTTCTCTCCAGGGCTGCTCTCAATCCATTATCCCAGCATGTATTTGTGCTTGGGATTGTCCTGACCATGTTCATCTTGCTTTGGGCTTTCTTCATGTTCTGTAAACCATTCTGGTTTGTGTGGTATGATATAACTGTAAGTTTAAAGCTGCTTTTTAAAATGGAGAAGAAAACTGCATCTTGGTGGTGCTAAACTTACCAATGAGTTTTGCACTCAGATAAAAACTTTACCTGATTTCCCCCTTAAATGGAAAATAAGGCAATCAATTTTTGTGTTTCTACCATTTTTGCTGTTTGGCCTCAGCTTTTGACTTTGAGCAAACATTTTATTTGGTGTTAAAGATCTGAAGGAATTTCTGCTTTATTCCAGGTTTGAAACTGGGAATGGAGAGGGATGCATATGTTATGATTGCAGAGAAAGGAGAGAAGCTGTACCAAATGATGATGAGCAAGAAGGTGAACCTTATCAAAGATAGAAGAAGAAAATTAAGTACTGTTCCCAAGTGCTTTCTTGGCAAGTAAGTGACATTTGAATTCAAAAGGTCTTTCACTCCAGTTAATGGACTGTAGAATTTCTGGGAATGGCATTGTGACACAAATCAGATGTGCTTTGATGCAGATTAATTAAAAAGACCATAAGCCCCATTACAGTGGTGATTTATTAAAAATAGTCGTTGATTTTTGTTTCACATCTTACACAGGCTGAATCGTGTAACAGCTCACTCTGTTTTACAGTATGTCATAACAGCTGCTTCATATCAGGAAAAGGAGTAAGAAAACTACCTTTAACTCCCACAAGCTAGGGGCTGTTGGTGGCCTAACCTGTACTCTCTTTTGTACACAAGCAAGTGCTTTCCAGGTGATACTTAAATCTGCAGAACTGTCTAAGCCTCAGGACTGTATTTAGAAATTTCCTGTCTGTCAGTGTAATGGGCACAAATGAAATCTTGTGCATCGTGTGACCTGATATGTTTGTTAGAAGTCTAGGACTTTATTGGCTGGAAAAACCCTCTTTGATTCAGCTAAATATTACAAAATAGTGACAACCCAATTCTGAGGGGTGACCTGTGAGGCGGCGGAAGAGACTCTTGGGCTGGTGATTGGCAGTGGCAGCAGTGGGGCTGCTGTAGGGACGTGTCCTGTGTGGCACAGCACTCAGGAGCTGACCTAAGAAGACTTTTCCGCCTCAGCTATTAATGACTGAAATGATCAGCTGTGGGAAGAAAAACAGTTCTGAGGCAGATCTGCATTCATTTCCCTTCCCTCTCTGGTCTCTGTAACAGCAGTTTGCAGCAGCATTGCCAGTGCACAGGGATGGAAATCTCTTTCTGCCTGACAGAAGGCAGGCTGGTAGCATAGGTGGGTGATACTTCAGCTAGAAAAAAGTTTCTTGGTATTGGAGAAGTAGTTGCTTTTTTCTTCTTCTCACACATCCTCCACCCCCCCAGTTGATCTTGCTGGAGTAAAACTGAAACCTTTTAGATCTGATAATGGCAGTTCCTATTTTCCATGCAAAAAGAAGTACTAGGTCAGAAACTTATGTTCTTCCAGTGTTGTAATGTATGAGCCTGTTGTGGGTTCTCTGATATTATGCTTAGTTTCAAGTCTTACCCAGGATTTCCTGCTACTACTTTTCCTTTTAAAATGTCTGTTTTCTTAGTCTGTCCTGTTCAATGCCCTCAGTTTGCTTGACAGCCACCTGACACTCCAGTAGTGAGGACTTGACCTACCTTTGCTAATGGCTAACTGAGCCCAGACTGAGATACCTACAGGTATCCTGATCTCTGACAAAAGGATTATTTCTTCTAATGTTCTAGCTGTTCCCATAGCGAATAACTCTGCTGATATCTTTTCTGCATTCACTTATTGGTATTGTCCTGGGAGACTCAGCTGGATGCAACTCAGTCAGTACATTCCAGTTGTGACTGTCAGGTTTTGTATCATTCCCAGGGCTTTCCCTGAACAATGCGTATGGGCCGGGACCTGTTTATTTTTGCAGATACTCCTGCCTAAGGGAGTCACTGATAACTGTGCTGAGATGTATTTAGTGGGGTTTTTTTGTTGTATGCAGCTGAAAGCAACACCAAGACCACAAAAATATTTTTGTCTTGGTGTGTGAATATCAAATAGCTTTTCATAATTCAAGAGATAAAATGTTTTTGGGGGGAAAACAGCATGATCTAATCCTAATAGTTTCAGAGATATCACATGCATTTATTTATAAGGCTGTTTATTGAACCAGACAGCAGCTGACTGGCTTGAGTGGAAATCTATTTTCCTAATCACTCTTCATGGCATTTAGGCAAATAACTGGTGATACAGTTGGAATGATGCGTGTTGTTGTTGTCACCGTGTGTAAATGGTATGCTGGCCATGCTTCTTTTCAGTACTGCAAAATCTTGAATGTGTAAGAGAGAGCATCTGGTAACTTCAGGAGATTTCAACCATATCTGATCAGATTGTACAGTCCTGGATGGGTTGGATTTTCCTGTGTATTCCTTGTGTAGAAACACAGTTTTTCCTAGTCCCTTGATTTCCAAGGTGTAGCTGGGAGATGGTGTCCTGACCTGGATGTCAGATGAGAACTGAGCATGGCAGCACTGGGAAGTGAAGATACTCTCTATTATCCTGGAGAACTGCTTCAGACAAGATAAGCAAACAAATGAAGCTTTGCCACAAATGAATCCACGCTTTGAGTTGATGGCTTTTTAGAAACAATCTAGCATATTTCTTAAGAACCTCTTGGAATATTTTTGGATCGTGCACTTTTCAGGGCTTATAAAGCCTTCAGATCAAATGATTACTGATTTTGCTTCTGAATCAAATGTCATAGAAATCTTAAAGCAGCTCTTAAGAAAACCATTCCATGATTGGGAAGCTTCAGAGCTGTGAGGGTAGCATTTAGTTATTTTCCTATTTTGACTCACCATATCAACCTTACATTTACAATCCACATAAATTCCAGACGGTTGCAAATAAAAGAAGCAGGAAAGGTAACAGAGTAGCTTCCACTGAAGTTTTGGGCAACCATTTAAGTGCTGTAAAGTGCCATAGACCCATTGCTCTTGATGGGGAACTCCAGAGCAAGGGGGCCTCTCCCTGGGGTGCTTCCCTGGGCGCAGTCCCTGGCAGCAGGTCCCTGACGGGCCCTGCACAGCGGGCCTGCCTTGTGTCCTCAGTAGTGAGGGTGGAGGGTCATTCTTACTTCGCCTCCCTCTGCAGTTTATATTTTGTGTCAGCTTTTAAATACTTACACTTCAGAATCGCTGGGAAAAGAATATTCCTTAGGAGATAGCCTGACTCATCACTACTCTGGCTTTAGGGGCTTCACGAAACTCTACTGGTTTCCATGGGATTCTCCTGGCATAGTTGAATAGATTCTGCTGCTTTTTCTGCTTTATGACAGCTACAGAGTAGCCTCTCAGCAAACCAAAGTTTTCAGTCCTGAAGTTGTTATTCTAAAGGCAAAATGCAAATAATTCCTACAGCTTAGATCAGTCAGTGCTGATAAATACAAAGAGACTAAAAATACTTCCGTTAAAGCCCACAGGTGGATACATGGATTTGTTAAGCAGCAACCTTCTGCACATTGGAAAGCACCCAAATGTTTTACTGAACTCACATTTCCCATAAGTTGCTCTACTTTCATATATTCCTTTTGTTCTTCTCCATGACTGTAACACATTTCTAGCATAATTGCTAATTAACCTGGCAAACAGCTCAGTCCCCTGGGGCGCTGGCAGAGCTGGATTCATCAGGCTTGCTATGGCCGCTTTTTGTACTTCCTGTTTCTAATGAATAGCATCCTACATATCTATCCATTTTTTGGCTTTTATTCTGCCCATATGTGCAGCTCTCTCCCTTAACAGAGAGGTTTTGTTTCGTGCTGTATAAGCAGCAGAGGAGACCTAGCATGTTCTGAGTATAAATTAGAAGCATGATGGATGTCATCTGCCAGGCACCACCTCCAGAAAATGACCTTAAATTAACCTGTCAGTGGGACTCATGCTATCTGTTACTGCTCTGTGCTTGAATTCAGTAGGTTGAGTCTTCTGTTCTAAGTCCTACTGTGATTCCATTAAAGCCAATCCAATTACACCGTGGGGCTGGGTACAGAAATCAGACCCAGTGAAGGAAGATGAGCATGTGTAATGAAGTCAAATTACAAACACTACTTGGCTAGGTAACTTGGGAAGAAGTAGCTGGGAAGGGAGGATACGCTACTGTAGAACTTGATTTAAGGTCCTCAGTTAATCTTTTCCCCCATGGATGTCTGGATTGCTTTGTAAGGTAAGGATTTGCATCATCCTTGTAGATGCAGCTGGGTCATCTTTCCTTTTGTTTGCACACTGTCCATGAGCTAAGGGCAGTGATGGGAAGAGCCTAAATCTTCTGCAGAGCATTTCCTCCAGGAAGGTAGGAAATGAAGCCACAACAGTTTTCACACTTGCTTCTAGGGGAGTCTCCTGAGGTTGGCTGATGGCTCGCAGAGGCAAGTGCCTGCTGCCACTCAGAGCTAATTGTGTGTTCTGCTCCCCTTTGCAGCGAGTTTGTATCCTGGCTCACTGAGATTGGAGAGATAAGCAAACCAGAGGAAGGGGTCAACCTGGGACAGGCACTCTTGGAAAACGGAATCATTCATCATGGTGAGTGTGCCATGCCATAAAAAGATATCAGATTTCAGTAATGCCCTGGAAATGGGGGTGGAAAACTTACTGAAGCTGTTCACATGATGTTCAAATACTTTCTGCTGCCATACCCATGAAATCCTCAAAATGTTTAGTGATTTTTGGGATTAATGAGTGGGCAAATATTTGCCATGAAAAGCCTTACATAAACTGAATCTGACGTAAAATTTAAAAAAATTCCATTTTTACCAACTGACCTATAAAGAACATGGGAAGGACAATAGACAATTTTAATTCTCATGCTGATGTTCTAGTTTCAGATAAGCACCAGTTTAAGAATGAACAGGTGATGTACAGATTTCGCTATGATGATGGAACATACAAACCAAGAAGCGAATTGGAAGACATTGTGTCCAAGGTTTGTATTATCGTTCTTAGTTGGAACTTTGTGGTTTTCATCAAGCACTTGGCTCTCCCTCTGAATGTCGTTGGGCTGTTGTGTGGGAGATTGCCATTGCTGTTGATCCCTGTTGTATTGAGCTGCCCAAGCTAATGCCACAGGAGACATCCACGTGAGGGACAGGAAGCAGAGTTTAGCAGTGAACAATGATACAGTTGTGACTGCACCCGAGACTGCTGATTGCAATCCCAGTAGAGTAACAAAAGGTCTTAGAACAGTAGATGGTAACATGTCTGCTGCAAATCTGGGCATGGTGGTTCAGGGGGATAGAAGAGATCAATATTTAACTGTTCCTAATAATTGTCTGTCAAATGAGTTCTGTTGATCCATATTTGTCCACATACCTTTTAATAAATTTGATTTTTTTCTTATGGACATTGGTTAATGGGTTAATCGTGAGGAAGGATTAACGGAGAAAGTGTTGGAATAGAGGTGATTAGAGGTAGAAACAGATTTCTGGCTGTTGGAAGCCGGGAAAGAAGAAAGAATATTTGGCAGAGGCTAAAGGAACTGTTTTGAATATCAATATTAATCAATAGAAAATTCCAGCTGAGTAGAGACATCAGTGTCCAGGTTTGGTTAGCATTAGGTAGTCAAGTGTTTCTTTGAAAAGAAAAAGGCTGCTAACACTCTGCATCTTCCATTCTTCAGGGGGTGAGGCTGTACTGCCGGCTGCACTGCCTGTATACTCCAGTGGTAAAGTAAGTTCCCCTCCATGATCCCCTTGGATTTATTACCTGACTTTGTTAAAAGGATGGCATTACCATTGAAATCTTTCTTATTTCTTACTATAAACAATAGTTTTCCGAATTTTCTTGGCTCCTTACTGCCCTTGCATCTCCTCAGCTTAGATCTGTAGTTGCAGTGCTGCTGCTGGAGGATATTGGAACTGGGGATTCAGGGAGAGTGTGCAGCTGGGTATGGTTACAGTGACTCTGACTTGGGGCAGATCATGGGGTGGGGATTGTAGTTGCCATAGTATTTGGGTTATAGAAAATGTCAACAGATGCTGAAGTGATGTAAACAGATTCCAGTGTGGTGCTAGGCTTCTGTCATTCAGAGCACCCTAAAGAAACAAAAGCCAGTCTGAAGCAGAATAAAAGCTGAAGCTGTAATTTGAAGAAACCCTGGAAGTTTTGTGTGGAATCTTAAGAACTTGGCTCTGTTTAAATAACTGCTTAAGAATTGAGATGGTCTGCTAGTGCTAGGTAACTCTCTTCCCAGAGCCCAGGAGATGATTTTCAGGTGTTGTTGCCTTATTGTGACATCAGATGGACATTTCTGGCCTATAATGGAAACCACCCTGAACTCTGTAGTTGTTCTGTTTAGGCATTTATGATGGAAGATTAGGCATTTTCACTTAGGAGAACTTAACGTTTTACAAATAAAAGACTGATGAGGAAGAAAAAGCCTCTAGTGGAGATGGCTGGATTCCCAAATTCAATAAAACTGACCTCTTTTCCATGAGTTGTACAACTGAATTTTCACTGAGAAATGCCACTGTCATGCTAAAAGGAGCTGCACTGACAGTTACAGTTCATAAGTCATAAATTTGCTTCATTGGAACTCTGGGTTTTTCTCCCAGAACAGCTGTTCTACAAGGGCACAGATTTCACTCAGCCCGAAAGGTGTGGAGAACAGGAAAGCATGATGCTGCCAGGTGCAGACAAAATGCTTCTGTAGATGCACATGTGTACTTGCACACAGACATTTCACCCTTGAAGATGGCAGTTCATCTGCAGAGTAGAAATGATGGGACGTGAAGTTCAAAAATGTCCCTGACCTCAGGGTACCCACAAAATGAAGTGGGTCTACTCTAGTGCTTTAGGGAATCAACAAGGACAGAATAACTCCCACAGGCCCGTCTTGTGGTGTTGTGGTGTTCTGTCAATGTGCTATTTTTGTAATAGCTTCCCAGCTGGAGAATCTTCTCATATCAGGGTTGGTCTGTGCTCGTGACATCGTGAGCACAAACTGTGTATAATCAGTGAAAGGTACCAGACTCTGAGAAGTTTTAGGATCCTTCTGAATGGACTTAATTCTCAGTATATGTAGGCTCTTTTTCCTGCCATTCTCTTTCTTATTCATTCTTCCTTTTATAGCCATGTTAGAAAACTTAATCTCTCAGGCTATCATTGTTTTATGTCTTCTTATCATGACTTTTTGCCTCTGACAAGCCTCACCTTAGCCTAGGGAAGCTAGCTTTTGCCAAGTCCATTGTGCAAAGCCCATTACTTTGTGCTGTGCCTTTGGATCACTGCTTTAGCTGGCATCTTAGGGACTACTGATCCCTTCACTCATGCTGCCTTTTCTGGCGCAACCTTCCTTCTAGAAAATTGCCAAAGCTGCTTGGAGTAGCAGGTACATGTGCCACAGGGATCTGGAGGAATCACAGATTGAAAATCGTTTTGTTGACAACCTTGAGATACAATTCTACTTAGTTTTATTCCCAGGAAACCTTGGAGTTTCCAGTAGTCTTTGCTTTTATATTTTTCCTCAAATAAAATCTAACACCCTGGTACTTTGAGGGCAAGATGATATACACCACTGGAAACAAATCATGCTTCTTTGGGGATTGAAGTATAAAAAGTAAAATATTTTGAAAATTCTGAATGTGCCTCTGATGTACTTCTGGGAAGTTGTGAGGTGAGACAACTTGTTCCCACTTATGTATGTGATGGACAATAT
>VYZR01025080.1:15486-32647 GCA_013400675.1 Oxylabes madagascariensis
AGCTAAATAAATGCCAGACTACCCGTGGTCTGAGAGGACCAACCCAGAGAGTAAGAGTGATGAAGAACTCTTCCATTTCACAAAGACTTCCTAAACTGACGAGAGATTACAAAACATTTCATCGATATTCCATACACATCCAGCCAAATGACATCTTTTTCCCTCTGAATCCAAAAGTGCTGCAGCAAAAAATCATTCAGTGCTTTCATCACTTGAAAATTTTTGCGTGGTGATGCAATGGATGCTGAAAACAATAACGCTCACTTTCTTTGATGCACTTCATCAGAGGAGATGCGACAGTTCCAGGTGACACGTTGTTATTTATTAGATGCATCAGCTCTGTTTCCACAGGAAAACCTGACACTCGACTATTTAGAGTGACAGCTTTCAGGTAGGAGCAGCACAGCTTGAGGCTGGAATGACTGAACACCTTGAGGGCTTGATTCAGAACACAAGCAGTGGCATTTATTTAGCTGGGTGGTGATAAAACCCTTCACAAATGGCACGGATGTACATCGACTTTTTTTGTCTGTGTTTCACTCAATGTAACTCTCACATTAATTGCTTCAAACGCTGAGCTCAGAAGTCAGGAAAGAAGAAGACATCCCACTGATCTGGCCACTCTGGGAGTTTCATGGTCTTTGTGGAGTTCTCAAGGCACCTTTCAATTTTTCTTTGCATATAAATGAATACAAGGGAGTTGTCCAATACTTAAAAATGCTTAATTACCCTAATTACTTTAGGATTGTTTCTCACAGCCTGTACATAGAGCCTTAAAACTTGAAGAACAAGATACAGAACGTGCATTTTTCCTCTGGCTCTTACCAAGCCTTGATACCAGTCACGTATCCCACACCCCAATAGAACATGGATTTGAGGAAAAAAATAAAACTTCATGTAAATATCCATCCTAAAGAAATCAAACACCAGTTGAAGTCTGTCTGATGAAACTGGCTGTAAAAAGTCTTGATAACAGTACAAGAGCAAATAGTTCTTTTACTGTATTTCAGCCTTGTTGTTTCAGTCAATTTAGGAAAACTAGAAGGAAACAAAAAAATTAAAAAAGAACCATCCAAAAGATCAGAAAAATGTTCTAGGGGTTTGGAAAAAACGTTGTCAGTGCTTTCCTGCACTTATACAGATCCATGCTTCCTGGCTTTTACTATCTTCTCTCTCTCAGGTGTCTACAGTACGTGTACCCTGATGCTGACTAATTCACAAACCAGCAAGGCCTTGAGTTCTGCTCCCCAGTCTGACTGGGCTCAAAAACCCACTTGGGAAAGCCTGTCCATGACATTTTCAGGCCTGTGCTGTGGGCAGTAGAAATTCAGGGAGTTGGGAAAAGCCACAGAAATTAAATGACCAAATTTTTTCGAGGTTCACCTCTCTGCAAGAAAGAGACCAAACCCAACACGCAACTGTGTCATGAAGCCTAAGAGCACATTCTTCCAAGTCTTGCCTCAAATTCAGTACGTGTGGTAACTCATGAGTCATTAAAATGGAAAGGCTTCAAGGGCAACTGGATCTGATTACACGTGCTGCCGTGCCTCAGCACAATGGGATGAGTGAAATACACACTGTCAGCCCCGGCTCTGAATTTGCTTTCTCATAGCATGAGCCTTACCTGAAAGGGAGTACTTTATGTGTTAATAACATATTTGTTACAGCTATCCTGTGCAGTGCTTAATTAAAGTGATATTTTGTTTCGGTTGAATGATCTCTGACTGTTTTATTGTCATTTGACATTAAATTGCAATTTGCCATGCCACGTACATTTCTGCACACGTTGTCAATATGATTATAAAGGCAACGTTATTGACCAAGAACATAATACTTACTGAGTGTCTTGAGAAAATACTCAGATTTTTAAAGTTCTACGCATTCTCTCTTCTTCTTCTTTTTTTTTTTTTCTTGGTTGTTAAACCTGTATTACTTTGGTTCCTTTAAAGCTCTTTGCTGCTGAATAACTCCAAGTGCAAACTGAATTTAATATTCAGTTGTCATGCATGTCTCAGCTCTCACCACAGTGCACTGTGTTCAAACTCCGGTCAGTTTTTCCCATGCATTTATAGGTGTGTATATATGTATTTGTGTATTTATATACATTTTTAAAAAATGGGAAATATGTATATCCAAACATCTGTGCCACAGCTCAGGTCATCACATGCACACAAGTGACACCTTGGGAAGGCTGATCTGAAACAGAGACTGGACAGAGCTGGAGAATAAAGGAGGGATTTATTGAAAGGCCTTTAGGGTACACCTTGGGCAGGACACGGCCTGACCAGGGCTACACCCAAGGTGGACTAAGAATGGTCACCAAAATGGCTGACTGGTCACGAGGTCTTACATTTTTATACATTTTGATCCATTTGCATATTGGGGTTTAATTGTCCAACTACAGCTTCAGTTTGTGAGGCCCCATCCTTCTTATTTCTCTCCTCAGCCCAGCCTTGTTTGTGCTTTTGGGTCTGAAAGTTGTCCTTGGTCTTCAACAGGAAAAGGATTTGTTTTGTCTCCCTGCTCTGTGAAGAGAGCTGAGTGACACTGCATGTGAGGCTCAGACCTGCATGCACCCCAGGGCAGCACAGAATCTGAAAAACATGAAAGCTCAAACTTAAGGCATCACAGGACACCAGATGTGATGCTGTCCCCTCGACAGCACCACTGTCCCTTCTCTGTCCCTTCCACAAGAGCCACCAAGGGGACAGCCTGGGACGGGGGCACCCAGCAGCATCAGCCCCCACTCTCCTCTCAGGTCTCAGCGCTGGATTTGGGCTCCCTCCTCCAGGCTACATGAATCATTTCTGCCATGAACTTGTGACCTGGCTCTGTAACAGCGCTCTGCTCTACCAGGACCATACGGCAGATAATGCACAGCGACTTTGGTCTGCAGGAGAGCTGACGTTCGCAAAGCTGCACTGAATTAAGGCAAGACAGTACAAACTGCAGCGGGGTTCAGTGTGTGCTGGAATAAAACGCTTGGGTACTGTTTCCTAAATGGAGGGGAAAAAGCTAAATCCGTGCCCTCTCCTATTTCACTCTGATTGAAGAGGTAAATAAAATAAAATAGGCTTACATGAAAATGTTGTCTGTTTTACTGCCATGTTATTTCTGCTTTACCAGCAGGCTGAAAAAAAACTTATTGTACATCTTTTTTTCTATTTTTTTTTTCTAATTCCTGCCTTGGTTTTGGACAACTGGAATTGAGTTAGCATGTTTTCTTCAACAAGAGTTTCAGCATACTATGTTCCCTTTAGGTTAAGTTCCATTTCAGCTCTATATTCCAAGTTTACCAATCGTAAAGACAGTATCACATAAGAATTATTCCTGTAACCGCCTGAAAAAATAACCACCCAAAAATTACTAAGTTGGATGCAGCAGGTTAGTGTTTCCCAATTGCAAATCCAACCGTGATGGCAAATAACAATATCCCGATGATGTACAGGAAAACATAAGCGTGGTCTGGTCTATCAGTTACAGTAAGGTCATCATTAGTTACTCTTTTAATGGCTCATTTAATTAAATATGGGGCTATTGTCTTGCAATTATGTGTATCAAGTGGAATAAATACCCAAGTTCAATTAGGGATGTATTTTTTTCTGGAATGAGTTTAATAAAGTTGCTGTGCTGCCACAAATGACTAATAGTGAATATACTTTTCTGACAGTGACAAAATAAGTATTCTCACAGAAGTGGCTGGTATGTGTAATTTGATGAGTTCACTTAAATAGTTCGACTCTGGATCAAAAAAGGAAATTATACTCACTTGAATAGTTCGACTGCGGATCAAAAAAGTAAATTATATAAGTGGATACTGCAAGGCAGAAACATGTGGACACAGCTGTAGTGTCATGTGTCACAGCTCCGCTCTGTGCCAGCTGGCATCGGCACAAAGGCAGGCCAAGCCAAACAATTCCTGTTATTCATAACAGCAAATGTGCATTCAAAACACACAGTGAAGGCTTTATAAAATAACTTGGTATTCAAATGGATCCACACTGCGGAATTGTTTTTTAATCACACGTTGCTCCGCGCCAGGCCAATATGCCAAATTGTCCTAGCGGTCCAGAAGTTCTTGTCTTTACCCAAAACAGTGCAAATGCAGGTCTTGGCCCGCACATCTATGGGATATTTGTGCTCAGGGTTCGTAGCCTTCCTTGTGCGCTCAGTAAATAGATGTGCACCCTCAGCGCATTAAATATTCAGGCTTTCAATTAACAAGGGTGCACAACATGCACATTTGTGCCTATATTATAATCAGAACTTCCCCAGCATAGAAAATCACACCATTAAGAAGTCTAGCTAGCAAGAAAGCAAGCAGTTAGGGTAGTTTCACAGACAAACCCCTTCTAGACTGCATTTATATTTAGAACCTAAATATGAAATGCAAAAGGTATTCAATGTACTCCTCTAAAAGGGGACCTCTTCCAAGTACGCAAATAGGCTCAGCGTATCTAACCTCAATGGGGACTTCATGAAATATGCCCCCAGTGATGGAAATAAAAAAAAAAAAAAAAAAAAAAAAAAAAAAAAAAAAAAAAAAAAAAAAAAAAAAAAAAAGGAAAAAAAGGAAGGGGGAGCTCAATTCAACTCTTTTCATTGCTATTGAGACAACTCTAACTTGAGAAAACATCTCCCCCAGTCATCAGCCTCTTTCTCCTTCCCAGTGATCCAAACTAATTTTATTATTGCAGGATCCAGTCTTACTTCAGCATACCTGAAGTTTCATCATACCAAGAAAATGAATGCTGATCATGGAACGTTATGCCTGAAGTCATGCAAAAATGGGCATTTCCAATAAAGTTGGGTTCAGTTTCTCAGAAGGTGTGTGTCAACATCGCCACTCTGCAGCTCATGGCAACCTGCTAACATACACCAGGTAACAATCTGCAAAGA
Organism: Oxylabes madagascariensis; assembly: GCA_013400675.1. NCBI lineage: Eukaryota > Metazoa > Chordata > Aves > Passeriformes > Timaliidae > Oxylabes > Oxylabes madagascariensis. The sequence goes on from VYZR01025080.1 coordinate 20,386, forward strand.
AGCTGAGAGTTTAAATATAGCCAAACTTGAAATAATATTGTGTCTCTTCCAAATTCCCCCTTCTTTAAGAAAAATAATAGACCTCAGCCCTGCAGGGCAGGCCCCTTGGTTTCCTCTACAACACCCACCAAGTGCTTTATCTCAGCAGCGCCAGAAGAGAGCGGAGGGGGCCAGGAGCAGACATTGCTCTCAAAGGAAACAAGGGAAGCTGCATTCCAGGGAAAGGGAATATTTGGATCTCTGACCACAACGCTACACAGCCTTCCACTGATTACGGCTTGCTGCTGGCTGCAGGAGCTTTGTGTGTGCTCAATGCCATCTCCCCAGGTCACATTAGTTTAGCTGGAAAAGTAATAACAAACTTTCCACGTAAACAAAGCCAGTGTAAGAGGCTCAGCAGTAACAGCCCTTTTTCCACCTTCCCCACCCACTGACTCCATGTTGTGGATAACTGGGCGTAGCTTCTGCTGAGATGGGTTGAACTTGCTTCAGGGAGGTCTCTCCAGGACTACTCCACTCTCCGCTTTCCTGGGGATCTGGCCCCTTGTTTTTTTCAAAACCAGGCCTTTCTTCACTCCAAGAACAAGAGGCCTCTTTTCCCAGGAAACGTAAATAAAGGGCTGTACATTGAGGCGATGGGGAGGGATGACATAGCTTCTATTACCTTGTTTACAGTAGCCACTCTTTAATGTCTGGTGCCTAAGATCTGCCAAGCACATTTCATTTTTCCCCCCTTTGGAAACAGAGGTGAAGAAAATGACACCAACACATCCATTTCTGTGCATCTTTTACAGTCCCTGTTCTTGAAGAGTAACCTTTCTCTCATCTTATGAGTGTAATTGGTATTTGGGTTAATAGATACCAGACATCCCCTATCAGGCAACATGGTTTAAATAGGCACATCATTAACATGGATTACTTAGGCCATGTCTCCTGTTGAATTAGTGGTCTGCAGGCCAGCTCCAGGGAAGGGGCTGGGGGCCTGTGTGCCGGGTATTGAAACATCTAAACTTTGGCCCCAACCTCAAAAGAAAGTGTGAAACGCCTTGGAAAAAATCCCAGCTCTTAGGCTATAACTGATGCTAAAAGCAAAGCTCCTGCAGACATCCAGAGGAGTATTCCACCCCAAACTACAACAGCAACACGGGAACATCAAGCAGGAGGTTTAAAAAGGACTTTGGGACTCCACTTTAACCCTTTGCCAGCTAATGCTGCTGCCAGCAGGAGGGAAGAGAGGTAGGCATCTGTCCCTTTGGAAGATCCACTCTCCTTTTAATAATGCAAATCTTCTACAGGGTGCTTTCAAAAAGTGGATCTGAAATGCCTGGTGAAAGATTAAACCAGACAGACAGAGTGGGTACATCCACCAGATGTCTGCAGATGTTCCCAAAGCCTTCAGTTGTGAGTGGTACAATCCCATGTGGCTGAGCAGGCAAATCTGGGTGACTGGTTCTCCTCCTTTTTGCAGGAGGAGGGAAAGGACATGGCACCAGCAAGGAGAAGTGGTCAGCATGAAAACAAAATAATCCTCCCTTTGCCAGAGTTAAAGATTTTGGATATTAATAAAACTAGGAAGGGTATTAATTTGTTTTTTTCTTTAAATATAGGACTTTTTGCATAATATTACTCAGATTTACACACAGTAATAAAGTTAACTGAGTTCCATGTAAAGCACCAGTGTTTGGGGTGTTTTTCAGCCCACATATAATTGCTCACAGATGTTTTACCTGCCCTATATCCCACTGATGCTGTTGAACGTTCTGATTTGTGCTTAAAGTTAGTGATAAGCAAGTTAAAAAGCAGAATATAAAGCAGGGAAAATGTAGTTGTTATCAGCTGATCTGTCAGGTCTGCAAAAGCTGGGACCAATGTCCCATGTAAGGAAACCAGAAGTAGGCATTTCAAGCATAATACTGCAAGTCAAGCCCTGCTGAAACTCCTGCTGAGACTGTTTATGACAGCAAAATCCTGTCCAAAAAGTGCTAATGTAAAATCCTACTTTTTTTATTTGGCCATGATGCGGATAGCAAAATTAACTGACTGCACTGATAGCAATACCTACTTAATGGGGAGGGGGGAGCACATAAAAAAGGCAATACAATCTTGAAAATGCCCTGCATTTCCTTTTTTTCCCTCCATATTCTACTGTAATAGCTTTACTGAGCTGTGGGGAAAAGAAAAACATCTCTGGAATAAAGACATATTGTTACAGCCTCTGAACTGGCAGACAAACGCTTGTACAATGTGCTTAATGCGATGTAAAGTATTTGTAGGGATGGAGCCACATCCCTGAGGTGGATCCATGCTGCTTACAAGACTTGCTCAGCATCACAGCTTGTGACCAAGCTCAAGTCTACTGCCCTGCCACGGTCACCAAAACCATCTTTGGCTCTCACTCATTTCATGGGCTGTGCAATGCTGAGAATGGAGAGAAAAGAGCAGCAGAAATTCTGTTTCCTGTCCTCCACTGCTAAAGAGGAAAAATGCACAGAAGGAAGGGGACATTTCTCCCTCTCTTCACCTAAATAAACAAGATGACAAATTGAGTGGAGGTGGGAATTTGAGTGGTCTCTGTTGGGAAAGTGTAGATTTAAACTCAGATCAACACCAGTCATGACATCAGCTTTGGGCCTCCTTTATGGAGAAAGGATTTTATTTGATTAAAAAAAAAAAAAAAAAGAAAACCAACCAACAAACAAACCAACCTTGGAAGTTTTTGATGATTTCCTGGTGCTTATTTTCTAAGTAGAGTCTATTCTTATAATATCCCTTGCTAAAAAAGGCTCATCTCCAAAGGTCTGAGTTACACAGTTAAGGTGGAGCAGGAACTTCAAGTGGCTGCAGAGATATGAAGTACTTGAATTTGACTGGCCACTTGTCCCAAAAGATGCTGTGTGCAGTTTGGATTTAGACCTTGTAGCCTTACGAATTTAAGGGGCTAAGATAGGAAAGGCCTTAAGGAAGATAATCGCTTTTAATTGGGTGATCTTCTTGAGGCTTTAGAAGTGTCTTGGTTCTTTTGGATTGGTTTCAGTGGAAGTGTGGTGCAGCCAGCACAGAGCATTTCTGAGCGCCACAGAAGATGTGGCAGGCACAGGGACCCAGATGCGATGACCACAAAAGAAGGCAAAGCAACAAAAGTACCAATTATTTATCATTTCTTTCCTTTAGTTTTGGGACATTTGTCCTTCAGATTGCTTGCCGGGCTTTGAAGAAGCCATCTGGGGCTGCAGCCACCAAGAAGAGCTGTGGGAGTGGTAGAGGAGGACAGGAACTTCAGCAGTTCCCCGCCCTACCAAGCAGCCTGATAGCTCCAACTTAGCAGCACCTTATTAACCTCAATCCCCCATCCCTTTTTGCAGCATCACCTTTCTCCCTGTCCAGTTCCCACAATCCCAGAGAACAGTCAAAAGAACATGACCAAAACATGATCAAATCCTCAATTAGTAAATTAACTTCAAGCTTGTAGCCATAGTCTTGATATATTAAACCATTTCTGCCATTAGTCTTGCCAGTTTTGGTTGAAAACCAGAGGTCGCCTACAAGTCTGTACTTATATACAGTCACACAAATTTTTCTATAATTGTTTGCTAAGAAATAGCACAAGATAAATCTGGACTATATTCTAATAAAGCTTTGCCTTGTTGCAGTTTATTCTGTTTTACGTAGTTGCAAAATTTTCTCTCCTCTTGTCAAAAGTCTTCCAGGAGGAGGCTGAGCTTTTTCTTATGACTCAAAATGTGTTTTAATAAGACTAAAAATAAAGAATTGATCAGAAATTTCTGCAGCTAATATTTAGGGTCTCCAACACCATATATGTGTTGATTTTAAAGAGGACAGATGCCCTGGCATTTTCGCAAAGATTTTGCCTGAAGCCAAGTCCCTCAAATCGTCCCTCAACATCCAGCAGTAAGAACAGGATTTTGCCTTGCAAAGATGGGCTCAAAAAAGCACCTAATCAAGTTGAGCTTGGTCAAGACATCGGTGAGAACCTCTGGGTAAGAAACAAAAGATTTCTACACGTTTAGTCTGGAGGCAGGATAACAAAAGCTCTCAAAGCCCCTCGCTGCCAGGTCTGGTACAAAGCCAACCCAACAGCTCCTACATGTACAGCCACCACGGAGCCCCTCCACACGGTCTGGGTTTGCTCACTCCCCATCAGCGTGTGCAGGGAGGGAATCCCATCCCTCAGGCTCCTTCCCCGGGAGTAACTTGAGGTCCGACAGCCAGTGAGGTCACCCCCAGTCTCGCCAAAGCCTGTATACCATTACAATGAAGTAATAATGTATTTATAACACACCTAACCACTGATGGCTTCTATTCCTGTTGAGGCTCTTTTTATTTTTTTTCTTTTCTTCCCCTGCATTTGCACAGATGTTTTTTGAGAACTGGGCTCCAGAAAGAGCCTTGCAGAAAACAAGCTATGTCTGTTGATTCTGGCTGGCTTTTATAACGATAGTTGTTAGCACGCAGGATTTATGTTTCAAATATCATTTTAATTTCTTGGGCTGCATTTTTAACCACAAAATGTTAATTCAATGGTGCACTATAAATGCTGCAGCTCCTTTATAAAAATGTAGGACAAGCTGTTTCTAAGGAAGAATTCTGAGAGTCTGATTCATAGAAATACGACTCACATACATTTTCCATGGAATTTGCTCTGAAATATGTGTGGAATACATTCTACAATAAATTATGTACTTTTGTGATTCATTAAATCCTCTCCCCGCTCACAAGTAGTAAGCTCTTCATTATACACAGAAAAAGTGCAATCAGCCCAAACCAGCAACATTCTTATCATATGTGGTGGATGCTTTGTTTTTGATCTTAAAAAAAAATAAATCTGTAAAGGCATTAAGAGAAAGCACATAAATTAGGCTGGCATCCAAAGCAAATTAAGGATATCTACACCCGTAATTATTTCCATGTTCAATGGAAGGAGTCAGGGCTCAGGATGACTCTCTCAAAAATCACAGGGATAATTAGGAATGGATGACTACTGAAAAAGAGATTTCTAGGAATAATTCCTCTCACGTTATTTTTCTTTTTATCACTTTGTCCTGGCAATGGTAACGCTCCTTTTGTGCTTCCTGCCAGTGTGCAGGCACCTGTGATGTGGTTTCACTGGCATGCACCTTCCTGAACAGAGAGATTGGAGGTGTCACCTGTGACATTATTCATGTGCCCTTTCAGCTCATGCAGTGCACATCGAAAGCACTTCCTGGACAGCTGATTAGGGGACAGGAAAAAAAAAAAAAAAGCGTAGCTTATGTGGCTGATGACATTTAAACAATTTTAGCCAACTAGCTTGGCTAGCAAAAACCCAGATATCAATCTGCTCACTATCACTTCCATGGGATAAATGACCTACTTTGCCCTTCCTGGGATTCCAGATTATGTTGAAAACAGATATTTCTGCCCTCAGACTTCAGCTTTCCCTTATTCTTCCCCACTTTGCCAATGGGGCAAAGTTTTTCTTGAATGCCAATGTCACCAAAGCTTAGCTACACCACCTCACCTCTTGCTGGGAGTTACATCTCTGAAATATTCCTTTTCTCTCTTTCTACACCCTGCTGCCATTTATGTCAAAGAACATCCCGGGGGCAGCCCCACTGTGGAGGCCCCTGGTAGTGCTGCCCATGGGCACTGGCCAGGGGAAACTCAGGATCCAGACCTGGGACCCCACCGTGCGCTTTGGGTGCTGTCTGCAGCAGTAAGACAAAAGGGAAAGAGGGAGGAGTGGACAGTGTGGCTTCTATTTTGAAGGCAAGAACCAGACTGGAAGTATCCCACAATCACACACTTTGTGCAGAAAGCCAAGATGCATTCTCTCTGCACAAAGGAAAATAAGAAATATAATTTCACCATTCTTTTTAAATGTCATGTCCCAGCATATCAAACTCATTTCATCTTCAGATCATCCCACCATGCTCCGTTAGCTACCAGAAGATGCGAGCCAGTGTTACCACCACAACAAACTCCCAGTACAACCATATAATTTCAATTCTTCACACATTTTCTTCCCGTGCACACAATGCCTTTGGTAGCTCAGTAAAAGTCTCCTCTCTCCAGCCCACTGCCACGGGCTACCAGGCTGAAACAAAGCTCAGTTTCAAAGCTGAAGCATAATGACCAAGCGGGAGGGAAAGAATAAAAGAAATAATCAGCAGTAGCTGTGCCTGTGTCTCCAGAGGTTCTCCTGGCTGAGGACTCGACCCAGGGTGGGCCATCAGCTCTGCTGCCCGCCTTCCCCATCCCTCTTGGATGCGTGGCATTGAAATGCCACCTCTTGAAGAGCTGCATGGAGAAGCGAGGCAGGCTGCCAACCCGAAAAACGTCAACAAGTGAAAACCTCAAGGCCCCTGCAGCGGAGTGCTCTTTTGTCCCATTTTTCCTCTGCTAATACAGGTTGGGAAACAGGCTGGCTGAGTGAAAGATATTCAGGGCAGGAATCATCTTTTGTTGTTGTTCCAGGCTGTACCCAGTGTATTGGGGTCACGATGCCCACAATACGAATGTTTGCAGCAAAATATGCGGGAGTCATAAAAATAGCAAACAGCACCAGAAATGAGATCTCTGACAGGGCAAGGGGGAAGAGCAGCGTCCCTGCCAAATAATCTCTGTTGGGCAAAAAAGAAGCAGGTAGTTCCCTGGATGGCATGGAGAAGTAATGTCTAGATGAAGAAGGGGTTCAGTAGTCAGACTGTAAAAGTACTTATAAATAGTGCTCTAACAGAATGAAAAATGCACAAGGAGAAAGAGGGCAGCAAGAGGAAAAGAGAAGGAGCATTTTTCCTCCTCTTATTTTTTCCTTTCTGGAGTGAATTTCAATCCAAGAGATCTTTCAGCCAGTTCTCCTTTCCCTTGTGAGTCTGGGCCTGACTTTTCACTCTCCACACCTTGCCTAGTCATTTGCAATCATATGAAGCCAAGCCAGAGATAAATAAAAATGCTCTCAAATTTGGCAGCATTTTACACCTCTGTGGTTAATGCAAAACAGAGCTGCAAAGTTGGCCTTTTTTTTTTTTTCTTGTGAGAAAAACACACATATCTCACCAGTGTAACCATCTGTTGTGTATCTCGCTCGAAAAAAAAAATGATGGCTAATAAGGAATGTCACTGCTCTGAAAGGGGGAAAAATGGTCTCAAAGAACATCAGGTTGAAGACAAGAGTCTCCAGCCAGCGTGGCAGGGATGTCTGTAGGATTTTCCTCTTCTCCCACTCTCCTGTCACAGGACACAACTGTGGGAGGTCAGACCTCAGAGACCATCACCAGCTGCCCACCACAAGGACTATGAACCCTCTAGACAGGTTTCAAGACATGAAGGCATTAGTGTGGTGTTGTGTTTGGGGTTTGTCACCCCTGCCCTCCCCCTTCTCACTGGCTAGGCTGGCACTGACAGTGTTTTTCGGCTACGTGTTCCCCTGTTTGGATGCACCCCAGAGAGCTGCAGCGCTCTCAGGGCGATGCTGATCAGTAGCTGTGGGCAATCATGGCAACAGGGCAAGGACCGTGTGGGCTTCCCAAAGGAGCAGCTTTCACTGTCCCAAAACTACCCTTAAATTCCTTAAACTCACTGTCCTTAAACAACCCTTAAATTCCAACCTAAAAAAAAAAAAAAAAATTACCAAACTTAGAAAAAACAGGGTTTTGTCATCTGTGCAGTGCCTACTGACACCGTGCAGGGGCTGTATGAGAAGACATAGCCTCCAACTCCACCATATAAAAAAAGCTGGTGTTTTAAAAATTAAAGAAGTAGGAAAAAAAGAAAAAGAGCCCTTTATAAAACCTGAAAATATTATGGGCCATGAACCTTCGTTTCTGATTTCATCTTGGAGCAGTGCATCCAAACAGGGCCACTCTTCCTCTCTTTTTACTCTTTTACCCATCATTTCACCCCCGCCCTCAGAATTCTGCACAATAAAATAAATTATGAAAATGAAATGTAACAAAGCTAAAACTTTTTTTTAACGACACTAAATTGAAAAGACTGGTTTGAGTTTCTACATTTCCTGAGTACTTACAGGCACCTGCAGAAGAGCATAAGGACTGGCAGAACATGGAACACACTATCCTGAAATAAGTGCATCACAATAAAACATATTTTTATATTGCAGCTCTCACAAGTAATCATTGCAAAGGGCTTTACAAGGACAAGCAAGTAGAATTTTGGGGGCAAAGTTTTAAGAGAATGAGAGACTCATCAGTATACTCCTGAAAAATGAAAACTCGGAGGGGAAAAGAAAGAAAAAATTCTCTATCAACCTGACCTAGATTTAAGTGTTTGTTTCTTGCAAAACCAAATACACATAAATTTATTTAGCTTGAAAATGCCATTAGACCTGAAAAAAAACCACATTTTGCTGCAGACACTTGTAAGAAAAATCAAACAACCTAGAGGGTTGGATTTTTCACACCACTGCTGCTGGTTTATTCCATAGTTCAATGGGTAGAGTGATGATGCTTAACCTTTCTATAATCTAAGGTCCAAGTAACATTTCACATGAAACCAAGTAAAGACAGATTTTCTTCCCATGAATTCCTTTTTTATTTGCTACTTCTTTGCAGATTTGCACAAATGGATTTAAAAGTACAATTTCAACAGTTTCATGGAGCATAGCATGTTCCCTACAGTCTCCAACCCCCAAATGGGATATCTCCACAGAAAGGATCAATGTTGGCTTCTCTCCCTAAATGAAACAGCCTGGGGATTTAAGCTGTTCACCCAGGACCAAACCACGCATTCAAACCCTGCCATTACTCTGCTAGAACAGAGTTTTGATCACAATGTCTCCCACATTCTTGCAAAAACTTCTCAACCCATCAAGATTTAGGCAGGGTTGCCATAAATTTCTGATGCTGGTGTTGTCCCATTTTCACCCATAATTAAACAGCCATGGAGTAAGGAAGGGATGTGTTTATGGAGGAGGTCATTCATGTGTATTCAGTTCCCTTCAACAAGTCTGAGACAAGAGCTGTAAGCTGCAGTCAAACTTTCATTTTCCCTTTTTATTTAAAATATCTAGTCTAAATTTTGTTTCTTTTCTGGCAAGTTTGGAATGAAATTTTGAAGTCTTTTCAGAGAAACAAATGTAACTAATTAGACCTCAATGTTTGAAAGCAATTCCGTTAAGTCTGTTCGGTAATAGAGAAAAACAATTGGACCATTAGGTGAGGCAACCCAAGATATTCCTACTGGCCCAGATATTCAAACTGAAGGAGTGCTAAGGAAAAAAAAAAAAGGTGGAAGAGGTAAATTTTGGATGAATACAAGATAGAGATGCAAGATGAAGTGGGGAGCTCTGCAACAAGATAGATTGAATTGGATGGAGAAACCAGGGACAGCAGGAAACTTCCAGAAAAATCACTCAGGATGAGAGAAATTGATGAGCCAGTCAATGTTTCCAAAGGGAAACCATTATTTCCTTTGGTTTAATGCAGAAAGTCAGGAGCAAAACTGAGATTTTTCTCCCATTCTGTACCGTGCTCAGTAAAGCAGCAAAGGCTCCCAAAGGTTTATGAGAAGGGGAAAGACTTTCCCAAGATGTGGGTTGGTAAATGTGACGGGGGCCAGGCATGGGAGCAACTGCACCATCTCTGAAGATGCTGCATTTAATGAGCCCCCCTGCCACTCACAGGGAGCTCCTTGAGCTCTTCCCCAGCCATGCATCTCCGTGTCACCCTCTGGCTGCCAGCCATGATGGAGGCTTCTGTGATGACAGGAGAAGCCAGGGTCCCCCAAGTGTTTGGGGGAACGGGGCCGTGGCCCCATCAGCTCAGCCATTAATCCACCCCTGGGCAGGAGTGACAAGGGCTGAGTCTGACATAAAAATTCCATTTGCTGGAGGAAGCAGTAAATGTACTTCATCGTGTCCGTGGGACACTTCAGCAGAGCTGCTTTTCCCTCTCCTAGACTCTGCCTAAAGTTTGGAAATTCCCTTAAATACACACACAGACAAAATATCTGTGGGGAAATTGTGACAGGCGACAGATTAAAATTTGGGCAAGCTGGCTAGTAACACAGCGAGCACAGAGCAATGCCACAGCTATCACAGCCTAAAAAGGGTCAGAGATCCTTCCCAGGGACACAAACTTCATAAAATCTGTCACACAACCAAAAAGGGTGGAAATCCTGTTTAAAAAAATACAGATGAGGAAGTCACAGATTCCACTACAGCGTGAGAATAAGCACGAGTCAGGAATGTTCAGTGCATTGGGCACTCAAATGATAGATTGCCATGGGATACCAACCCAAAGCCTATTGCCAAGCAGATTTAAAGAAAAAAACAAAAAAAAAAAAAAAAAAAAAAAAAAAAAAAAAAAAAAAAAAAAAAAAAAAAAAAAAAAAAAAAAAAAAAAAAAACCCACAAAAAAAAAAAAAAAAAAAAAAAAAAAAAAAAAAAAAAAAAAAAAAAAAAAAAAACAACACCCAGGAAAATTGAAGTGCATAAGGAGAAAAAGGAAAAGAAGCAGCTATTCTACAAGATGTAATGAGAAATCATTTCGGTTTCACTGTTTTAATCTCCTGACACAAAGAGAGAATTGAGCAGATCTGTGCTGATCTTGTGGTTGTACGAAATGTCCAACATCTCTAAAAGGAGAATTTTCTCATGTGACGCTTAGCTAGGCTTTGGTGAACATGAATTCAGTGGGAAAAGGATGTTGTACTGTCAAAGGATTTCACAGTCTAGACCTTACAGGGCAATTAACTGAGCAGCTCAGTTTCAAGTGCTTCCCAGGTCTGTAATTCTGCTTTTCTCTATTTTTTCCCCAAGTACTGAAGACTCAAGAGCAACAAAGTAAATGTAGATCAGCAAAAAGGTACTTCCCATGGAATCGTTACATCAGGATTGCATATCATCACTTGTGTTAACCAGAGGGGTAAAGACTGATGCACTGTGCATAAAAAGCGAGTATCAGTTTCTTGTGCAACACCAAACACCTCGCAGTGTAAGACCAAAATGCAAACATGAGAGGATCCTCCATGTTATATGGCTCTACTGCTCCTTTTCTAAGTTTACAGTCAATAGCCATCACTACAGAAAATCACCAGGCTTCACTTCAGAAAGTTCTTTAGCAAAAGCACAGATCGTACATCCTATGAATTGTATGGAATTAAATTTTAACTATTTGGCTTAATTAATTTATGCAACTGCCCCTGATGCGTATACACGCAGAAGTGACTGCAAGCAATTGAGACATACAATGAGCCCAACAGTGACACAAAATACCCTTACAATCAGGGCAGCAGGTTTTAATAAACACAAAATGTAAAAAATGTCAGCTCTTATCAGAAAACAGCTATCTCCTTTAAAGAAAGTCATAAAATGAAAAAAGAATCACAGCAACAATTAATCTAGCGTGAATATCTTTTCAAAGTGGTTCCCACAGAACAAATCCCATTTAGGACAAGAGGACATAGACCTAGGCTGCACCAGGAGAAGTTTAGGTTGGACATTGGGAGAAGTTTCTTCACAGGAAGGGTGGTTCGACATTGGAATGGGCTGTCCAGGAAGGTGGTGGAGCCATTGTTCCTGGAGGTGTTTAAGAGAAGGCTGGATGTGGCACTCGGTGCTATGCCAATAATTGCATAGCACACCTATGCTATGCCAATAATTGCCAAAAAAATGCAGGACAATTGCAAAATTCACAAAAAAATTTCATTAAACTCATCTTTACTCTTGTCTGTTGGTTTGCTTTGTGATTTTTGAGGAGGGTTGTGACCAAGCACAGAAGATGGTCGCTCCTGGGGTATTCCTTTGTCGTAGAATCATAAATTTAAAAATGTCACCAAAGACACACTGTTGGTTTTATTTTGTTTTCAAGCAATCTGACCTTGTTTTCAGGTGTGGAAAGACATCCTGTGTACAAACCTCAGACTGGGGAAAGCTCCTGAAGCAAATGGCCTGGTATTTCTGCAGTCTGAATAACAAGGTACTGTGGATCCAGGAGCTGTCACACTGCACAAGAGCAGAGCTGGGTGACAGTAGCTACACCAGGCACTAAGAGATGTCAGATATTTCACTACTTGGGATTAATCCAAAGCCCGCTGACAAACCACAGACATTAGTTATTGTGTATGTGTGGGGGAAATCAGTTAAAGCTATACTTTTATCTCTGCCTCACGCCATGCTTCTCATTGAGAGCATAGTCTGAATCCCACAGAGATTCCTCACTAGTGGCCGACCTGCAATGGGACTGCAGAGTCCAATCCCATCTTGAACGATAGCAGGTGCCTAGACATGGCTCCTTTCCCATCA
>VYZR01025082.1:701-15548 GCA_013400675.1 Oxylabes madagascariensis
CTTTCTGCCAGCATGATTGGCTTTCAGGAAGAATGCTTTTCTAGAAGAGAATGTTTTCTTAAAAAAAAAAAAAAAAAAAATAGGAAGAAAGCTGACCTGTTTATGATAGGATAGGTTCTGAGGTACAACTGGGAGATCACATGCTCCAACATCCCACGTAGAAATACATGAAATAAGACAAAAAGAATATTCACACTTTGTCTGGGAACTCCAACTAATTCTCATTCGTGTCTAGAGAAGGGCAATGGAGCTGAGTGAGGGTCTGGAGCACAAGTCTGATGAGGNGCTGGCAAAGGGGCTGGAGCACAAGTCTTATGAGGAGCAGCTGAGGGGGCTTGGGGATGTTTGGCCTGGAGAAAAGGAGGCTCAGGGGGGACCTTGTGGCTCTGCACAACTCCCTGACAGGAGGGTGCAGTCAGGTGGGGGTCGGGCTCTGCTCCTGGAGAACAACAGACAGGACAAGAAGAAATGTTGTGCCTGGAGAGGTTAAGGTTGGATGTCAGGGAACAATTCTTCCATTAAAGGATTGTCAAGAATTGAAACAGGCTTCCCATGGAAGTGTTGGAGTCACTATTGCTGGAACTATTCAAAGAAACATGTAAAGGTTTAGTGACCCCAGCAGTGTTGGGTTAATGGTTGGACTTGACCTTAGGTGTCTTTTCCGAATTTAATGGTTCTATGATCCCCAAGATTCTATGATTAATAATCTTAGAAAACAATTTTTAGACACTGATCCCTGTCTTGAAACAGCCAGTCAGTGTTCTTAGCTTTGCTGAAATATCCCCTCCATATTTTTCTTTTCCAGAGGAGCACATCTGACTGGGGGTACGATGGAGATCTGGTGAGTATTTTTCTTCCCCTATGGTAAACAATACTGAACAAAGTTATTTTCTAGTTAACCATTTTTTTGGAAATCAATCCATCTGTTTGTTCAGTTCCTTGTTTTTACTGCCGGTTGGGTATTAACCTATTTTCTTTAAACAGAGAACTGTTTGCACAATACTGTTGATTCATCTGCTCTTGGAGGGAGAAGGGCATGGTAAATATGAAGAAATAAGCATCAAAAGTGATTAGACAATGTCTTAATAAAACACTTAAATACTGTTATCCCCCTGCTGTGCTTTAGCCATTTTCAACACCAGGTCAGTAACCAATGCTTCAAGTCTCCTCTATTTAGGACTTTCATTGAAAATGTGAGCTCTCTCCTCCTCATTATATGATGTTCAGGGTTACTGTATAGCTTTCCATGCTGGATTGCCCTCATAGAGTCATTTCAAGGACCAGTTGCATGGTGTAAAGCAAGGAAAACATTCCAGCTTAAAAATACCCTCTTCCAGCTGAATGTTATAATGAACTATATTCACGTGAATATCCTGCCTCAATTTCCAGGTAAAATATGGAGAAGTCCTGCACTTGAGCTCATGTCCCCTCTAGCTGCCATACTGTAAGGAGTAGCAATTAAAAATTAGCACTGAGACCACAAAAATGATTGATATTGTCCTCTAGGGCATTTTTTTCCAGCAGCACCCTAAATTTATAGAGCGATTTTGTCAAATGCAGGTGGAGGATGATGACAAGATAGGTCTTTACAGCTACAAGGTTCAATCCACCATCACATCTCGGCTGGCCAACACGATGATCCAAGCCAAGATGGTGAACAACGCCAAGAGGCCACAGCCCATCATGTTTGACGTGCAAGTTCCCAAAGGAGCTTTCATCGACAACTTCACCATGTAAGTTGTGGCCAGGGGTCAGCCTCGTCCTCTGGAAGCATTCAATGGGCTGGGAAGGAAGTATTTGTAAATGCAAAAAAGCTCTTATTGTTTTCCAGGTTCAGTGTAATTTTTGCAGGCTTTCTCAAGAGGTTCATGTCATCAGTCTGTCTGTCTGTCCAGGACTTTCTCTCCAGTAATTATTGAGCCGTTGGTCAATATCAAAAAAATGGACAAAAGTCTCAGATAGACTAAGCCCCCACCTTGCCAGATCAAAGGAAAGAGACCCAAATCAGAGCCCTCACTGAACAGAAACTGGCCCGGTTCAGTATTCTTTCAGAGAGGTAGCAGCCAGGTTGCTGGTCAGGAGATGTCCTGATCCATGTTCCAAACCAGCCATGACATCCGGAACTGCCTTCCCTGCCCAAAGCATAGGGAAGTGTGAAGGAGGTGGAGGAGAGCAGATCCTCCTCAGTGCACAATGGTGCTGGCTACTTGAAATAAAAATCAGGTAGGGAAAAAGATAGAGCTCTAGTGAAAATCAGAATTCATTACTTTGGGGTTAAACAACAACCTTTTTATTTCATTTCCCACCAGCTTAGATTTCACTGATGTAAACTGAAGAAACAGTCCTCAATTGTAAAGTTGTTTCTTTTGCAAGCTGACTGTGCTTCTCTCTCCTAGGGATATCAATGGTATCACATTTACCAGCCATATTCGGGAAAAATCTGAAGCCAGAAAAATGTACGCTCAAGCAAAAGCCAAAGGCAAAGCTGCTGGAATAGTCAGGTATAAACACTCTGGCATATGGGTTTTGTGCTGAACTTACTCAGAGGAGAACTGAGATGACCCATCCCAGGAGGAGATAGGTGAGGGGGAATCCTAGAAAGGAAAATGCTTTCTTACAGCAGCTCTGATATTTAATTGTCGTGGACCTGAACTGTGTTTCAGCTTTCAGCTTGCTGAAACACCCTGTGCTAACAGACAACTGCAGCTCCCTGACAGAGGCCACAGTTAGACTCAAAAGCCTCAATCTAAACCAAAGTGCAAAGAAGCTTTTCCTTCTCCTTGTATTTTCTCAAAATAACCCCACAGCTGACTTTTCAGGAGCAATGCCTTGGATATGGAAAACTTCCAAACCGAAGTGAATGTGCCCCCAGGAATGAGGATCCAGTTCCAGCTTCACTACCATGAAATGATCCGAAGGAAGCTGAGCTCCTACGAGCACGTCATCTCTGTGAAGCCAGGACGCCTGGCCAAGCACATGGAGGTAAAGCAGGGCTGGGGTGTGTGGGAAGAACCCCACAGGTGAGAAAGCACCCACGGTTTTCAGGGAGGTGTCCTTGCCCATGGCAGGGGACTTGGAACTGGATGAACCTTAGGATCCCTCCCAACCCAAAGATAAATCATGGTTGTGGAGGGACAACCAGAGATCATCAGCTCTCATAGGGCACTACCTCATGAAGTTGGGGCTTTTGTGAAAAGCACTGTTCCAAATAAATAGCAGGTATTGTTTGTTTTCCTTCAGCCAAGTTTACCTAAGAGTATAAAAATGTCAAAGCTTGTTTGCCCAAATGGTTCTGACGTGAGTCAGTCACGTTTCAGGAGATTCTCAGCTGTGTTTATGAGTGGGGACAGGGCACATTTGTTCCTCACTAGATCAGGTTGCTCCAAACCCTGTCCAGCCTGGCCTTGAACACTTCCAGGGGTGGGGCAGCTCTCCACAATAAATGTCCTCCCTTCCTGCCTTCAGGTGGATGTCCGCATCATCGAGCCGCAGGGACTGCGCTACGTGCATGTTCCTAATTCCCTCGGAGATCATTTCGATGGAATCACCACCATCTCCAAGGGAGAGAAAAAGGTAACCCATCACAGACTGGAAATAGCACAAAATCTTCCGTTTTCACACTTACTCTGCACAGCCCTGGCAGTTTTTTGTACCTGCTGGAAGCATGCAGAAATGTGGCAAAATCTGTCTTTAATTCCATGGTATATGCCAGGCAGGATTGTTTCCTGATATTCAAATTCACTCCCACTCCCAGTTTAGCGAATTATTTCAGAGGTTCTAGGTGTCTATATTAAGTCTTATCTTCTCAGGCAATTCCAAGTTATCCAGTTAAAACAGAAAAAATAAAGTCTGCGTGATCAATCACATGACTAATGAAAATGTTTCCTACTGCTCAATTGACAGACAAACGTCAATCTTCTTTGTTCGGGGAAAAAAAGTTAATTAGAAGCCTATTAAAAATGTTGATAAGATTATGGATAGTTTCAACTAGGAAAACGTTAATAAAACCCAATGTATTGCTTAATAGAAATGGTTTGCACAGCTCTAGTTGAAATGTTTGGTGCTGTAGATGGGTTATGTGATTTGTGTCACAGTTGCTACTACTGAATCAACATATCCAGGCAAGCCTTAGTGCTGTTCTTCTTCTTCTGAGGTGACAAAGTCCATTTTCCACAAATAATGAAAGCACAAAGTGAGATCAGGTATTTCATGAAGAAGTGGAGTCTCTTTGTGTCCATCATCCCCCTCTCACACAACACCTGACTAACTGATGATCTCTCCTCATTCCAAGGCTCACGTTTCTTTCAAGCCAACGATGGCTCAGCAGCGAAAATGCCCCAAGTGCTCGTCCACGGCTGTGGATGGAAATTTTGTGGTGCAGTACGATGTGAACAGAGAAACCACGGGGGGAGAACTGGAAGTAAGTGTGGCTGCTCGGCTGGGGCCAGAGAGCTGTGAATAAAGGAATTGCTGTCCTTCAGCAAACTGTGCTAAACCTCATCCTTCAGGGGAATAAGCATGAGGACGAGCTCTGTATCCAATTGAAAGAACAGAGGGATTTTAAGTGGGCAGAATGGATTTATTTAATTTATGACTAAGACATGGGCTTACATATAGTAGGAGAAGATTCCTGTCATGTCCAAAAGCCAATGTCTTTATACCTGGCAGCACTCTGGTGATTTAATGTAGAATCAGAGGATGGAGTCATTGGATGTTGTACCAATACATCACAAGGAGACAACCAGAACATCACTATTTTTATGTTAACATGAAGCTGAGTTATGAGGTTGAATTATTACAGGCAGAACAGTCTTTTTCAAAGCATTTTTCATTCCTCCCTATGCTAAGGCATGGAAGTTGTCTGAGAACCAGGCTCTTCTCTTGTTGAGTAAAAATGGTGTAAGGCTCCAGAGACGTGCAAAGCTGAAAGTTAGAACTGGCCAATAAAGAAGAGAAAAAGACAATAGGGAAAAATCATTAGCTCATTAAGAAAATAAGAATTTTCTGCTCTGTCACTGTCTTGAGTTTTCTGCAATCTTTTCTATAGCTCATTTCACTGTGTTGTTTGTTTTTTTTTTTAATTTTATTTTGCAGATTTTTAATGGCTATTTTATTCACTTCTTTGCTCCGGAAAATCTTGATCCTCTGCCCAAAAACATTTTATTTGTTATAGATGTCAGTGGCTCAATGTGGGGACTAAAAATGAAACAAGTAAGTTTGACCTCTGTTGCAAAATGAACATCCTGCCAACTTTCCCCATGCTCTTTACTACGCAGTTCTGTAGCACACTGTCATGTAAAATTACCAGCTTAATTTGGAAAATATTTGGAATCAAAGACTTCATGATTTTACCCCATTATTTATAATACTTCTTCCATGTTTTACGGAAGAGTTGGTGCCAGATTTTAACTCTAAATTTAAATTCTAAAGGACAGATCACAAAATATTTTGCAAAGGCTCTGACCCCCTTTTTCTCTCATGCTCCATATTGAATCCTGGGAAAGTCTCAATGGGGATACTACATCTCTGCTTTCCAAACATGGATGAATTGTTGACAGCCCTCTGAAGACCACTAAGGATTGTTTAGACAACACAAACCATAAAGGGGAAAAAATGTTAAAATAAGATATTTTAGTCTGCAAGAGAAAATGCTTGAAGAAAGATAATCAGCTTCCAAATATGCAAACAATTGTTCTGAAAGGGAAACCCATCAACTGACTTTCATGCCCAGCCAGGGTGGAATAAGATGAAATCAGATGGATTTGCAGCAGGACATGTTTATGTTATATATTAGGGAAAACTCTGAAGGTCTGAGGGAGGAGTTTGGGAAATTGTATGTCATGTGTCACTGAAGGGTTTTAAGAACTGACTAGACAAACATTAGCTGGGGATCATTCAGGTATATTTGAATTTCCTTCAGAGCACAATAGTAAGGCTTAGCAGATCACTTCCTTGGGGAAATCAGTGCTGCAAAACTGGGATACAGGTTAATTGTCAGTTGTTTAAATCACACATCTTCAAAGAGACGTTACCTAGCCTGAAACGACTGCTTTGCAGACAGAGTTAAATCTCCTGAGCTGATCCAAGCAGTTTCTCTCTCCTGAACCACAAATGTTTCTCCCTTTCACTTCACTCTGTGTTAGCAGGAGTTAAGCAAGTTGAGCCACATGAATTTATCCTTCCTAATTGCAATTTTTCTGTGTTTATTTGGTGAAAGTTCTGACGTTATGCAAGAAGTGCAAAAAAAAAAAAGAGAGATTCAGATAGCAGATGCTCATTTGGATGTCAGTGATCATGTGCTTATTCCTCAGAGGCTAATATTTGCCTGTAGTCACAAGTCAAGAAGAAGCTTTCATAAGCAGGAAGCATAAACCTGTCTTCTCTTAAACTTCTCCTCAGACCATTGAGGCCATGAAGGCGATCCTGAGCGAGCTCCGTGCTGCTGACCAGTTCTCCCTGATTGACTTCAACCACAACGTCCGGTGCTGGAGAGATAACCTGGTCTCAGCCACCCCATCGCAGGTGGAAGATGCTAAGAAGTACATCCAGACAATCCATCCCAACGGGGGTATGAGGTTTTGCTTGCAGGAGTTGCATATCACAGGGATGGGTACCTCAGACAGCCTTCAGACTGCCAGAGCATTCCTAAAAATAACAGGAAAAGCATGCCTAAAGAGGAGCAAGAATTGCAGTTTATTGTATATGGGGATGCTATAGCAGTTCCTTCTATGGCAGAGAGAACACAGACCACAGAACAGCTGCCTTTAACCTATCTTACCTCCCACCTCAGAGATCCCAAATATCATTGAAAGATCAAGTCCATCTCGTAGGCCTGGATGAACAGGCAGATGAAATATTCCCTAAGCAGGGAATCACAGTCACTTACCCTGGGCTGACAGCCAGCTGAACACGAGCCAGCAATGTGCCCAGGTGGCCAGGAAGGCCAATGGTGTCCTGGCTTGGATCTGCACTTGTGTGGCCAGCAGGACCAGGGCAGTGACCCTCCCCCTGTGCTGGGCACTGGTGAGGCCACACCTGGAGTCCCGTGTTCAGTTTTGGGTCCCTCTCGACAGGAAAGACATTGAGGGGCTGGAACATGTCCAGAGAAGGGCAACAGAGCTGGGGAAGGGTCTGGACCACAAGTCCTACAAGAAACAGCTGCAGGAATTTAAGGATGTGGTTTAGTGGTGGACTGGGGTTAATGGTTGGACTTAATCTTAGAGGTCATTTCCTACCTTAAGGATTTAACAATTGTATGAGCTACTAAATGCCATGTGGGCAAACTGTTTATCCTTTTCCTGCCTTCATTCCCTGTCTGACAAACAAGGACAGATGATTTTTTCAGCTGTACAGATCTTTGGAAGTGGCTTATGAAGATTTTAACTGCCACTCTCTGAAGTGCAGTTCTAAATTTGTTATTCAGTTATTTGCATCAATAGTGTGGAGAGACTGTCCCTAATATCAGAGACTCCTGGTGCTGCACCAGAAGTTTTCACTACAATGAACATGAAGTTATAGACTTGTCCAAAATCATCAGTGTGTTGGGAATAGGAAACCAAGCTGGATAAACGAGTGACTGACTTTGTTACCACAAAAGAATTGATTGATAAGCTTAGAGATCAGCTCCCATCCAGCAAAGCCGGTTTAAATGCAGCATTTTATTATCTTGTCTCTGGAGCTGCTGATTTTTTTTCTTTTTTGACAAGGAAATTTCTGTTCCTCTCATTCTGATTTCTTACTCTGCTTCTTCTGTGTCACAAAGCAAACCTTAGATAAGCTTAGCAAACATGCACCTCTTCTTGTCCAAGGAATGGGCTGATGTCCAGAAAAGGAAGTTTTTCCATGCTCTCACTCAATCACCTGCCTGCAAACCCGGTAATTCTTCCCACACCAAATAATTTCCAATACCACAGATGGTCACACTGGAAATAGTGAGGAGGAGTGGAGGGGCCTCATGAAGATGACAGCCTGGGATGAAAAAGGGTACCAGAGTGCAGAAAGGTGTACATAAACATCAGAGAGGAGGGGTTTTGCTGCCTTGATCTCAGATCTTTTCCCTCTTAAATCCACTAGAATCTTAGAACCCATCTGGATTCAACAAGAATAAAAAACTTGTTTTCTTCATTGTGTCTTTGACAGGCACAAATATCAATGAAGCTCTTCTCCGAGCCACTTTCATCCTGAATGAAGCCAAAAGTTTAGGCATGTTGGACCCAAACTCAGTTTCCATGATTGTATTGGTATCTGATGGAGACCCGACAGTAGGTAAGGATCCTACTTTGGGTGAGAAGAAAGGCTGGTGGGGCAAGCCTGAGAAAAGCAACAAGTAGGCAATGTGGTAATAAGTTTAAAACAATTCCGTTCATCTTTCTTCCAATGCCTTGTGCTGCCCTTTTGCCAAGTGCTAGAAGTGCCATGGGGCCTTGCACAGAAGCTTTCAAAAGATGAGCAGCTTGTTATGCAGGTTATGATTTTTTTGCAATTTACAGACGTGCACAAGTCCTGTAGGACAGGTAATCAAAACAGCCTTAGAGAAATTTGGCTTTTGAGTAAACTCGTCTTGTGGAAAGTGTCCCTGCCCATAGCAGGGGGTTGGAACTGGATGATCTTTAAAGTTCCTTTCAACACAAACCATTCTACGATCTCATGATTGTACAAAAATTTCCTCTTCCTACGACCTTAGCCCACACAGATCTATGCAGTCACAAGCATAACACCAAAAGCGGGAAAAAAGAGTGGAAAGCAAATTAATTTGGATTAGATTTGGTATAGGTCAAAGAAATTGCTGACTTGAAGATACCAGCTCCAAAAAATCTGCCATTAAAAATAAGCCTGAAAAAACAAAACAAAACAAAACAAAACAAAACAAAACAAAACAAAACAAAACAAAACAAAATAAAACAAAACAAAACAAAAAAACCCCCACAAAATAGTTCCAATGATGACAGAGAACTTCTGAAGTATGAGAAACAATGTCTTCATGGAGATGTCTTAATCTGCAGAGAGCTTGAATCACTAATTATGGGAGAACTCTAGATGTGCTAGAATTTTGAATTCCCTAGGAAGTTACTAAGAGCCCTGGATATACAAAGAAAATGCATTAGATACCAAAAAAAGTGTCCAAAAGGATTGTCTTCCATGCAAGCACTTTGTTAATCTCTATCCAGGAAAAGCTCAAACGTTGCTGTAGGCAATGGAAATTTGGCATTGAGCTTGCTGTCTGGATTTCCCTAATATCCTGAGAGAACTGGAGACACAGGGAGAGCAGGAACGTGCTCACCTTGATGGAGACTTTTCTGCTGCTCAGGTGAATGTCACCCTTTCTGTGTCTCCAAGGTGAGCTGAAGCTGACAACCATCCAGAAGAACGTGAAGCAGAGCATAAAGGATGAGTTCTCTCTCTTCTGCCTCGGGATTGGGTTTGATGTAGATTACGATTTCCTGCAGAGAATCGCAAACGACAACCGTGGCATGGCCCACAGGATTTTTGGAAATCAGGAGACTTCTCTCCAAATGAAGGTGAGTTTCTGCCTCATTGCCTCTCAAGCTCTCCTGTTCTGTTCACAGCTGTAGCTCCACTAGCAAGAAGTTTTCAAACCCCATCATTTCTTCTGGAGAGTCCTTCAAGATACCAATCATATTTCATCTTAAGTCATCCCAGGTACAGTTTTAAGAATATCTATAACACAAACTTTACTTCCCTGTGTAGGATTAATATTCTATAAAACAGCCTTTACTATAAAAAAAGATTTTCTGAATTAAAGTTAAGGCCTGGGTGTTACTTTAGGCCATTTCATCACCAAAAATCCCCTAGATATATATAAATGCTAAATGATAATTCAGACTTAGCCAATGTAAGAAAAATTTCAACTCTAGCTCTGGGTCCAAATCAGTGAGCAGGAATTGCTGCTGATCAGACTCTGACATCATTATACTGTTACGGTTCCCTGATTTCACGATCTCTACAAGAATTAGGTGGGGAGTAGCTGTGTTTCTTACACGTTAGCCCAGAGCTGACCATCTTGAGAAGGGATTCAGGCCCACACACATCTGTGCTCAAGACTTTTAGGTCTAGGAAGTGCACAGCCCATGGACTTCTGGCAATCCTTTGACTTTCACAAGACTTGGACCAGATATTCTTGCTGTACCCCCTTAAAAGTGTGCCAAGTATGAAGAAGTCTGCATTCTGTGAGATGAGGAAATTCTCTCTTGCTCATGAGGGCTCCAGGTTTTGTCACCCGCTGTCCTTTCAGTAAGAGTGGCCTGTGCAAGGGAGTCACTTCACGTACAACAAACTCACTTCTCTGTCTCCTTCCCTCTCAGAATTTCTACAACCAGGTCTCCACCCCGCTCCTGAAGAAGATTCAGTTCAACTACCCCCAGGAGTCAGTGTCAGATGTCACCCAGAGCAGCTTCCACAACTACTTTGGTGGCTCAGAGATAGTAGTGGCTGGGAAGGTCGACACGGAAAATCTGCAGCACTTGGAGAGCGTCGTCACCGCGACTGCCGTGAGTGAAGGTGTCCCTGGGATAACTGCTCAGGGGGTTTGGGCTGCTCCATTCCCTCCTGGGTACAGTCTCCCTGCTGAAGGTTAATGCCAGTGAGGGTTTTGTCCGCTTGGGCTGTGGGTGGGAACGTGGGGAGACTCATGGAGGGTTTGTCCATGAGTATTTCACAACAGCTTCAAGTACAGCCAGGAGCAGTCACTCCCCGCACCCTGCAGCCTGCCAGAGGAACTTCGTTCTAATAAATGTACCAAAAAGATTAAATCTAAACAAAAGTATGGATTTTCCTTCATGCTGTGTGGAGATGCAGGAGTGATTGCCTAAGGCAACTCCTTTCATGACTTGAACTTCAGGGAATTCAAGCTGGTGGATCTGCAGCATATCAAGTCCTAGCACTGCCCTTTTGTGTGTGATGAGACTTTCTCCATGTTTTCAGGGCTGCTCTTCCAGGTGGAGTGGGATGGGAATGTTACATCCAGACCCTTCTTATGGAGGAGGAACAGAACTATCTGCACTCTTATATGGCTTAGGTGTTACCATTTGTCAGTTGCTGGAAAAAACCCAAATACCTTCAATATTTTTTCCCTGACAAAACACAGTGCAGTCCAAGGGTCTGTGTTAGAAACTAGAATTTGCTTTGTGTTCTTCAGTGGAATTGGATGTGAAAAAGCCTGAGGGGAGGATTACAGAGCTCTGTCAAGAGCCTCTTCTTTTGGCATGCAGAGAACTGCTTGGGCTGCTGTCCACAGCTCCTTGAACTACTTTAATCCACTGCCACAGAAGTATCTCTAACAGAAGGACCTGCTAAATCTTCCCTCTCCACTGCAGTCAGGCCAACGGTGCTGGGACTTTTTGATCTAGAAGTAACCAAGGGCAGAGCCAGAGCGGCTTCTTAACACCAACCAAGAGGGGAATTCAAGGCACCCCATTCTCCTGGCTCCTGTCCCTCATCTTTCTCTCTCTCTGTCTGCACAGGCAAATGCAGAGCTCGTCATGGAAACCCTGAGAGATGTTGAAGAGCTGGATGGATTCATGAAGAAGGACAAATACGCAGATCCTGAATTCACAAGGAAGCTGTGGGCCTATCTGACTGTCAACCAGATGATGGCAGAGAGGTGAGGAGAAATGTGCTCAAGCAGGCCTGGCTGTGGGGCTGAGGGAATGAAATGATGGAGATTTGCCTTATGGAGCCTGAGTGACAGCCATGGAGCAGTTCAGGATTAATCCCTTCAGCCTTTCCTCTTGCAACACCACCTGCAAGAGTGATTGCACCACTTGCTCTGTGACCTCTCCACCCCTCCTTGATAGAATTACCATGGCAGCTGCCCTGTAGGGCAGCTACTCCTGCTAACCAGGAGTTCTGCTTCTGTTTCCACCCAGAAACGCAGCCCCCACTGCAGCTTTGAAGAGGAACATCACCAAATCCATCCTGCAGATGTCTCTGGACCATCACATCGTCACCCCCTTCACAGCCATGCTGATAGAGAATGCTGAAAAGGATGAGATAATGCTGGCAGATCAGCCCAAAGACCCCAGGAGGGGCTGCTGCCCAGGTCAGTGTCTCACTCTGCCCATCACTGTGTCTCTCATGTTACGTGACAACAGCCTCTGGACTTAATTAGGGACACAAGGAAGAAGATTCTGACAGAGATTTGACCAGTGCAATCTTCAGTCCTGCTGCTGTCCCCCAGCTCCTGTTTCCCCTTACTCCTCTTCAGAGCAGGGTCAGCAGATGTGAATGTCAGCCCAGCAGATCAAACAAACCAAGTTTCATATTTCATGGATTGTTTAACAAATCAAGTTTCCTGTTGCTTTATGAACTGAATGGCAGAGAGACAGGACGAGTTACTTACTGCTGTCTCCATCATGGCAAAGGCAGAGAACTCTAGTACACAGGAACGTGATCACAGATATTAAATGCTTGACCTTCTTTGAAACCTTTATTCACATGGGCCATCCCAGAGCATGCAGGATGAGTCCTGCCTTTTCTCAGGCACCTCAAACTCAGAACCCAAGTCAGCAAAGCTTTTACCAGATGCTGAATTTTTAAAAGTCAGGTTTTTTCTCGGCAAAACACTTCAGCCCTGACATTGAAGGCTTTGCTAAAGTGGGGGCTGCTCTCATGAATGAGAGATAAAAAGCCAGGCTCCTTTTTTTCACTGATAACTTTTGGTGAGCTATCTACCCTCATAAGTCATATTTCATTGGTGGAAACACTGGAGCAAATCCAACCTTATGTCATTACACAAGTCCGTTGTGAATGGTGTTGCACCTGCTCTACATTGGTATAACCACATCAGGCTTTGATCTACTGCAGTGCTCTGAAAATTACACTATTAAATATGTCAGCACTTACAGAACCCTAATTGTGACTGTCATCTAACAGGTTCTCTGGGATTAACTCCAAATGCGCCCAATAACAACAAAGGGATCCCAGCCTGGGCCAATGTCACAGCTGTGCCAGACAGCTTCATGCCTGAGCAAAGGAGCCCGCCTGTGTCCTCTCTGAGCATCAACAGAGGTAAAACCTACAGCATTTCTCTGCAAAGGAACACCAGACACATCAACACTCATCACCTAATGACTCACCACCATCCCTACAAGTGTTTCAGGCCAGGCTGGATGGGCATTTGAGCAGCGTGGTCTAGTGGAAGGTGTCCCTGCCCCTGGCAGTGGGGTTGGAACAGGTGGTCTTTAAGCTCCCTTCCCACCCAAGCTTTTTCTTTATAAATTATGGAGTAATTTTGATTTTGAATAGATGAACCTGTAAAAATATGCTGTGAGCTACAAGGATGAAGCTATTTTGGATCCTAATAGGATCTGAAGTATCTAAGTGACCTCATGAGCTGCTATGTGCTTCCCTGAGGCTGGGGCTGTTTGCTGAGCTTAACTTCAGCTCCTCTGCAGTAGCAAAGTTACCTCCATTGTAAATGACAGATGAAAGCTATTGTAGAGTTACTGCTGTTGTAAATGGCAGATAAATGTTCTGTGGTAGATAAAAATCTCTGAGTGGGCTGGTGACTGATGGATCCTGTTAATTCTTGGGCCTCTGCCACAGTTCAGTGGCAGTTTATTTGAGCAAGGCAGCTGTGAGAGCCACTGCCCATAAACACAGTGTCACCACAATAACTCTGTGTGAGATGTGTGTATTTATGTAGTGATGACACAAAGGGTTCTCAAACTCCTCAGCACAGGGAAATCTCAGCCACCACCAGCCCAGCAGGAGCTGGGAAGAGCTTTGCACTGCAGCACAAGACTGGAAGCAGCTGCCTTCAGTGATGGGTGCAGGTGTTTGTCTCATCTGGGGCAAATTTTAAAGGACATATAAATTTCTGAGGGGCCCAATTCTGCCAGGTTGTTAAATAAACTGCGAGAGCAGCTCCTGGGTTGTATTCCTCAGTGGGATTAGTAGGAAGATGTGTTTTTACCTGGCATCATGGTTCACTGCATTTGGCAGCTCTCAAACCAGGAATGTCACTTCCTTCCCTTAAACCAAGGAGTTGTATAAGGAGGAAGTGTCTGAGGGGCTTCTGTGAGGAGCATCTGAGAACATTTTTAGCCCTTAGTGGAAAGGGCCCTCATATGAGGAGTCCCAAAAAGTGCTTTAAAATCCTTTTGAAAAGCTTTTTTGTCCCTTCCCTCTAGGGCAGGTGCTGACCTGCTTCTCACACTTGTTTGTTTTCCATGTTTCAGTGGACAATGACCCACATTTCATCATACACCTGCCCAAGAGCCAAAGCAACATCTGCTTCAATATCAACTCGGAGCCTGGCAAGATCCTAAACTTGGTTTCTGATCCTGGCACTGGTAAGGGAGTAAAACACAGTAGATTTGACAGCACTAATTTTTTCCCTTGGGTCTGAAAGGTATTTGGAGGGAGCAGGGGAATTGCCTACAGGGCGGACTGTGTGCTGGCAGGAGTGTGGGCAGCAAGCTGAGAAATATGGTTATTTCCCTCCACATCTGGAGTTTCATGTCCAGTTTGGGCCTTGCCAGTACAAGAGAGATGTTGACTGAACTGGACTGAATTCAGTGGTGGCCATCAAGATGATTTTGGGGCTGGAGCTGAGGACAGGGAGGGAGAGGCTGAGACAGCTGGGTTTGATCAAGCTTAAGAAAAGAAGTGGTGGATCCATGGTGGGTCTTGTTGCTGTTCTCAACCACGTGATCAGAAGGTGAAGGTGAAGCCTTGCACGTCTCCAAGGTGCACAGCTAAGGGACAAGAGGCTGCAGAAACGAGGTGAAACTCAGAACAGAACTGAGCTACTGGGGAAAACCCTTTCACTGTGAGGATGGCCAAACACTGGGAAAGGAGACAAGATCACGGAATAACAGAACAGTT
>VYZR01025084.1:12081-24978 GCA_013400675.1 Oxylabes madagascariensis
TATTTATTACTCAACACATGGGAATTATTCTGCCCATCTTTCCATAGGGCACAGATTGGTTACTGCTCGACCTGCTGAGCAGGAAGAACTCAAGCATTGGTGCACTACTACTAGATCCTGTTCTGTCTTAGTGGCCAAAAACTAACTAGCTATAATTCGATAGTATCTTTCTATTTTGACCACTTGTCTTAACACTCCCCTGTGCTTTTAAATGAACTTCCAACTCATGTTATGTAAACATGTTTAATAAAATTTCCTTTTCATGTCCAGTGTAGTAGTTGTGCTCTCTGTATGTCCTGAGGTTCATCTGTGATTCTGCTTGCTGCAGGACTGTGTGATATGTGTTAAGGAACAGTAAAATAAGTAATTTCTATGGTTCTTTTGATTGCTGTAATAGTGTATGTTGAAATCTGGGGCCAAAAACTGAGGCCTGGTGAAAGTCATGTTTGGTTGGCTTCCTTTTCCCTGAGAAGCCAAATTGTGCTCTCATTTGTTGAAGCGGGAAAATTGAAGTTAAAAAAAAAAAAAAAATTAGCCAAATTATTATCTGTTGAAATCAAATCAGTTTGTTGGAGAGGAATGATGCTGTGGCTGCTTGTAGTAGGGCAGCGGGGTGATATGAGCCAGGCACCAGGGCTCCACTTGATGTGTGCTGAGCCTTGAAGATACGAGAACAACTAATGACCTTTGGAACTTTTTAAACCCATGAACATGCCCTTGTATTGTGATGCTGTTATGAACAATGCTTTATAGAAATTTACCTGAGAGCAGAATTTGGCACTAAAATTTTGCTAGAGAAGCAAAGATTATGTACTTTTTTTTAGTTTTCCATGTCCCACAGATATCTGATCACAATTTAAAAATAACATAAAGACAGTATTGCCTCACTTTGAACACTTTTGTTTATTATTTTATTTAACTGAAAACATGGTTAAGATACTGAAAAAATTACTAATTAAACATGGTAAATCTCTGAACAAAAGGCATGTTATTCTGTGTGGTGGGAGTGATCTGTTTAAATACAGAATTTTTCATGCTGTTGCAAAAAGCCCTCAACTTTATTAATCTCATTACTTTGAACATTGTGTCCAATACTAGGATATCTTTTCCTTTCTGATCCTGAGAAATAAATGAAGTCCAGCACTTCTGATCTCCCCCTAGAAGACAGAAAATATGGCAGCAAAAGAACATGCTAAACTATTTCATTTATGGTGTTTATGATGAACGGGGATCATTAATGCCAAGATTTCAGGAATGAGGTAGTAGAGCGTGCTAGGTCAGACAAGTTGTGTACTAGACTCCTTTCCCAGGGACTGCTGCCTTTTAAAGACTCATTGCTGAGTGTTGGAGTTATAATACATAAATAAATCAGCTGAAGTTCCCTCTTGGTTTTCCCTTAGAGAATGCAGTACTGCCTTAACAACACAAGATGCTGAATTTTTTTTTAGTTTGTGCCAACACTTATACAAAGAGATTTTTATAGAGAAGCTGTCTCATGTTCCAGACTCCTAGTCTTCAGGAAGTACAGCAGCACTATCACCTCTGCATTTCCAGCACCCTCCCGTTGTCTGGTCTGACTGGCCTAGGCTGCTTCATTGCAGCAGGTCTCCTCAGAACCAAGATGCCCATGTCCGTGCTAGACCACTGATTATAGAAGGCAGATAGTAATTCCATTTAGAACAAGCTCAAACAGAGGGCAGTAAGACAATCTGGGATATTCTAAGAACTCTTGTCATGCAATTTAAACCAAAAATTAAGATTTTCAAATTCAGCAAATACTGTAAAATAGAAATTCAATTAAATGTTACAGTATATACTAAAAAGATTTTTTTTAAAGTCTGTTTGATAACTATATTTGCATACTGCAGAAAGAGTGTCCACACAGAGGGGAAAAATGTAGCAATATTACGCTAATATGTAAGAACAAAAAAAGATCTAACACTATCTAATTCAGAGGGTGATATATAGCTTGGAGGGAAATGTTTTCTAAACATTAGTTACTGAGCAAAGTCTGTAAGAAGCCCAACCCAGCAGCAGCATTATACTTGGGCTGCTGTCTGTTAAAGCTGCAGCAAAAGAGAGAGCCCAGAAACATCATCCTCCAGTTTTAGAAAGGGATGTGTTTCTTCCAGAGTGACAGACAGGGTCTGAGACTAAGTGAGCAATACTTGAGTACATAGGAATGGCAAAGCAACATGAGAAAAATAATGGCAACTAAAATAAATAATAAATGCTTAAAAAACATGTAAAATACTTTCATAGGACTTTGAAGGTCTGAGAATGCAGCCCTGAACCAGACAGAGAACTTCTGGATTTGGAATGAGTCCCCAGGTATCCCTCATACCAGGTCAGAAGGACTGGATGTCTGTTAGCAGCCAGTGCTAGAGAGGCAGCTTTTCTAACAGAGCAGTTTTCACGTACAGCTTGCCCACACTTTTTTCTTTGTGGATGGTCTGACACGTGCACTGCTCGTGAGCTTAACTTTAAGGGGATGTAAAGGTGGGTATATTTAATCTCAAATTCTATGTTGTGTAAGAGAGTTTCTTGTATCAGCTCTGATAAAGCTTTATGTATGATGTTAAAGAAGTCAGGTGCTCTGTGATGGGTAAACCAGTAAGTCAGAAACAGGTCCCCATGGAAAGCAGAACAGAAGCTTGGGGAGCATAGAGGGGGAGAAAGGAAGGAACAGAAATGGTGCCTCTGTTCACCTGGGGGGACTAAAAAAGGAGACCCAGGGAAAAACTTCTGGCATAATTGCTTGGCCCCTGTCTTTTTGACTGAAAGCTCCAAAAAGAAGTGGCCAGTCCTTGAAGCCTTATAGATGCAGTGCACATCTTCCTGAAGAGTCAAGGGATTTGGCCCAAATTCATTGCTTTGGTATTGGAAACAGTAGGGCTTTTCAAAAAGATACCATGCACTGTTATTTGACAAGGTGGTGTTAGGTCATAGGCTGGATTTGATGATCCCAAAGGTCTTTTCCAACCTAGTTGATTATGTGATTCTGTTTTACTTTCTGACAGGTGACTCTCTAGGAGTTAACCATGACAGAAGAAGTAAGTTGATGGCACAAATAATCTTTTGAGTTGTTCTGTACCTAGTCTCAAAAGGCACATAAAGTCTGTAATTGCTGGGAATAGGAAGCATTAACGAGCTTCTCACAGGCAGCTTGAGAGTGGCTTGTTGACCTCTTTTGCTTCTTTTTACCTGGTAGGAAAAAGGTCCTGAGATTTGTGAGACAGCTGAAGTACAGTATCTGCTCTTCTAGAAAATGTAAGAAATTGTCTTATTTCCTCCTCTTGCCCTTTTCCTGATAATTGATCTTGCAAAACTGAGGCAAAGTTTAGTGTAGTTTGGTGTGTAGACTCATCTTCCAGTTGTTCTGCTCTAATGCTGCCAGAGCTCACTTGATCCCCAAGCCTATTGGTGAAACAGACCAGCATTCCTAAAACATTCGTATTAAAACACAAATAATGCAACCCTCAGGCCTTTTTTATTCAACATGTGCATGAAAAGACAGAGGGAAGAAACATATCAAATTTTCTTTTGTTAGAGAGCTCAAAACAGAATTAAATTCCAGCTGCACCAGACATCGCTGCTGTGCTATCTATATAATCCTTCAGCTCCACTATACATGCAGGCTTATTTGTTAGATGTCTGTTATGCCATTCATAAATCATCCTTCTGTAAAACAAACCCCAAAAAGGAGGAGAGGGAGATGTCTCCATGGCAGGGCTTAACCTTCTCTCTTTGTTCTTCAGGTGGGTATCTCCCCCCAACTCTCACAACACCAGCACTCATCTTAGTCTTCTTCTCCCATCTTTTTTTTTTTTGTGTGTGATACCAGCTCAGAGCTAAATCTTGTTGTCTCCAAAGAACACCTGTTGGATTTGACAACACTTCAGAGAGTGAGAGTGAATGGAGGAAATCAGAGGAGGACTGTCGAATACCTCACCTCCCTGGGACTGCTCTTCAGTTTGTACATGGCTGGTCTTGTGGCTTAATACCACTATTTCCCCCTCTCATGTATCTCATGCACACTGTGCATTTTTATGGACTCTGTATTTGCTTTGTCTGTGCTGTAGAACATGGAGCTTGGCCACTGATTTCAATGAGGCCGAACTCAAAGTGCTTTTGTGACAAAAGGTCTGACACACATAGTGCCCTCAGTGTGGCAAGGCTCTTTTGGTGACAACACGCAAAGCAGGCTGCCAGCCAGCCATTCCAGCTATGCAAAGCATAGGGCTGTCTGCCTTTCAAGGAGGCAACGATCCGTGCAGCAAGGGCAGAGGTGACAGCCTCTGTCTGTGACAGGAGGACATCGCCTGGCTCCTGGATGAGCCCCCTCTTTTTTTATTTCCGTAATGCAAACGAAAGTAGAGTTGTCTAGCAAGAGCAAAAGCTGGCATCTACTGGAAATCGCCGGCTTCAGAAGTGCAGCCGCAGAGCAGGGCTCTGCGCTGTAACAGGCCAGCGGGCCCTGGGGTGGCTGAGGGGTGCAGGATGGAAAACTCGCCGCCACGGGCTGCCCAGCCCAGGCATTGCAAGTACTGTTAGTTACGCAGAGACGTAAATCTGCCTGGGGAAACGCACTCGGCGGGAAGCGCTTGGCTGCGGCCAGCGGAAAAGGCCGAAGCGCCGTCAACCCCGTACCGGGGGTGAGCGACGCGGGGCGCGGGCGGGCGGCGGNCGCCGCCCCTCGGCCCTCAGCGGGCCCCGGCGGGAATGCGGGCAGCGGGCGCCTGCCTCTGCCGGGCGCTTTTTGTGGGAGAGAAAAAGAAAAAAAGCAGCTATATGGGTTTTTTTTCCCGGGTGTCGGATGTTCCCTTCGTGTGCAGTGAAACCGGGTGTGTGATCGCTGGCTGTGCCTGTCTGCTGGTTACACGTAAGAGCTCTCAAAACAGACGAAAGTTCCGAAGGGGAATTCATAAAGCACACAAAGAAATAATGGTTATATTTAACAGTCCACCGTGTTCTCTGATTCAGTAGTGATTATGAACTCACTTAAATCAATGTAGTTCCTCTAAGGAGTGTTTAAGAAATACATTTTTCCCCATTCCTGCATTATTAGCAGTGGCTGCTCTGACAGATTAATGTCAGGCTACTGAGTCGTTCGGCGACAAGGCTCATTTTGTTTTCCAAGTGCTGCTTTTATTGTTAGACTGTGCTGTACCCTGTCTACACCATAATTTTCCGATTAAGCCGCAAGTCAGATACAGCAGAAGAATTTCTTGCGACCAGTGAAAGCTTTTGCTGGTCATTATTAAACTTCAATGATAACCCCATTAAGGAGAAAAAAAAAGATATTACTGCTGACAGCCAAAATGGTTTGAAAACTCAGTTACTGCTTATCTAGCTGCTATCTAAGAAAGCTAAGTTGAGAAGAGCATAAAACCAAAGATTTTGCTCAGTCAGAGGGGACAAAAAAGCAGGCTGGATTTGGGGAAGCAAGGTCTAGTTTGACCTGAGCCGTAAAAAAGCACTCAGCACCATGAAGGACCTAAAGCAGGGAACTGCACAGGACTGTTTTGTGTAGCTCCATATAGCTTAGCGTTCCCTTTAATTTGCCAAATGAATGGATTAAAGTCTACATGCCTTCAGCTCACCAACATCCTCAACAGTAAAAACTGGGAATTCTCCTGGGATTTGAGTTCAGTCTGACCTGGCACAGAGAACCTTACAGTTCAGCTGAAGGCCATCAGACAGTGCAAACGTGCAAGGGCCGAGCCCTAAGGCCAGTGCTAGAGCTTCTCTACACAAATCTCAGTGGGGTAACAACACAGGACTCTAACCCAGATGTTGGGAATCTAAAAAGGGAGCATAACTAAAAGGATGATGCTCAACTTAGTATAACACTGAGAGGGAGCAGGGGACAACGTGTTTTACTAGCCCCCTGCTTGTTTAGCTTCAGCAACAGTGTTCTGTTAGATAGCAATGAGAGAAGTGCTTACTTGTTCTAAGTGCTTTTTATGTTTTGGAAGATCCCAAGCATAAAAGTCTGCAATTGTAAAACCTACCAGTTCTCAAATTAGCTGGTGTGACGGGGTGGCTGGACTTGGTGTCAGCATTGCACTAGATCACAGAACAAAACTGCATACACTTAACCCTGCATTTCCATCTTCTTGAAGCACTTCCATCTTCTTGAAACTCCCCTCTCCTGTGTAAGACACAGGAGGTCAGACACAGAAAGTGCCCTTGGAATTTTTCACCCAAGCTCCAGGAAAAGAGGCATTTCCAGGGGACATGACTAGTGTATCCTTATGTCCTGGCAGTGCTTGGTTGCTAGAAAAACTTCTCTAATTAGTGATTGACACAGCTTACAGCAGCCTTCAACCTGCTATAACATGCTCTGAAAGTGAGGACAGCTGCAGGCAACACTTATTTCTTTTGAACTATGCTCCAGTCTGATGTGCACATGCTGCCCTTCAGCAAGCTATCGCAATTGCAGGCAGAGAAGGGAGGGCCTTGCCTGCAAGCTACAGCCTCCAGTTGTGAAGCTCTCTTACTTCCTTGTGAATGGGGCTGGTGAAAGCTTGCCGAGTTGGCTTCACCTGGGTATGCAAGCAAGATTCAGCAAGACTTGTTCACAAAAGTTGACATGGGACCAAGCCCTTCAGATGCACATTCCTAAGCCCACTCCTCCCCTTTAGGGTATTTTATGCCAGCCACTCCCAGATTTCCCCCTCACCTTAATTACCTTTTTTGTGGGGATCAGCTCTGTGTGTGTGTGCATGGTACTGCTAGGAAGAGCTGTTAGTGTAGCTTTGCAGCCCAATCTCTTCTATGATCCTATGGCTTCAGGCTGCAGCTTTTGTTCCCAGTGCTTAAATGCAACACGTGAATATTAAGCAAGGGCAAAAATTTGCTTTTTCTTGCACACAAAACAAGGAAATGTATTCTGTCTCACCACAGCTGCCGAAACCACACCTGCACTGCCGAACCAGATGCACTTGCTGGCCTCTGCTCCTTCCCTCATTTCTGTTCCTCCTTAAGAGTCTCTAGACACGAGTCCCTGAGTGGGGACTGCAGAGTCTCTCTCTCTCTCTCGAGGTGGACAGAGAAACCCTTGGTAAGTGAGCTGCAGACAAGCGCAGAGCACTAGAGGTGAGAGCTGGCGTGAACCCAGGGGAGTACTAAACCGAAGGATGTTACAAAGCAATCTGAGGAAACACCTCCTTGGAAGTGCGCTAATAGGCTGGAGTTAATGGTCCTTGCCTTGCAGCCCTTGTAAAGTCCCACTGGAAACTGGTTACAGTAAGAGGGGCTAGATCAGACACAAATTGTTAGCTCTCAGCATGATTCAGAAGTATCTGTCCACATTACTGGTGTGAGTCAGAGCCTAGAAAGATCTTTGCGATCTGTGAAGATAACCCAAAGAATTCCAACCCTTGAGAAATAATTTCAGACATTAAATTGGTCTTGTCTCCAGATCTGAGCTAATTTTTGGCGGATGCAGAATTCCCTGGATGAAGGTTAAATAGAGTGGCTGAACTTACTTTGCCATTAGCTTTCTTGTTGTTGGTTGGTTTGGTTTAGTTTTGAGGTTGGGTTTTTTAAATGCTTTTGTGGTGGGTTTTTTGTATCTTTTCGTGTTTCAAAGGGATTGAAAAGAAATGGAAACGCTAACGGGTATTTTGGCTTGTTTTGCTGTGTAGAGGTTTTCTGTGCCAGTTACCTAGGAAACTGCTGTAGGATTGAATTTGGATGGATGTGTTGTCAACTGCAAGTGAGTACAGTGGCTTTTCAAGAGGTGGGGAAGAGTATAAAATGCACAGAAAATATATATATGCCTGTAATGTGATTTCTGGGTAAGACGGTGGTCCCATCTTGTTGACTGACATTTCGTAGGCACCCTGACAGCTGCAGAAAGGGATTGCAGATGGAGTGCATGGCCATGCCTTGGCACCTGAGCTTGAATGCCCTCATGTTTGTATGCTGGGTTAACATAGCATTCATCTAAATGTCAAACCATGACAGCAAAAAATAGTCCTTAGGTTGCTATTAAGCATTTTGCCCATTTTATTCCCACAGAGTTATGATGATCCAAAGAAATTACAGCCTTTCTAGACATTTGGACTGCAGCATGGCACAACCATTTGCAAAAAAAAAAAATAGAAATAAAAAGAACAATAAAAGACATTTAATGATTGAGATATATCTAATGGCTTGTGCAATGAACAAAAATGTGACTGCAGAACTTTTCCTGGAAATCATCAATAATTGGCCTTTTTTTAATGCAGCAGCAAAGTTATGAAAAAGCAAGTAAGTGCTTCAGTCTGGGGAAATTCTGCTGATGTCTGGCAGTTCTGTCATGATGGCTAAACCTGCACATGGTTACTTATCTTACAGGAGCCACAACTTAAAATGGTCCATGGCTGAAAAAAAATTAGCAAAACAGCGGGGATTACTTAGAATAGAACTCTCACAATTTCTCCTATTCCCTCCCCCATTCCAAAACACACACAGGATGAACATTTGGGCTTACACTGAACACCAATTTCCTTGTATTTCTCCTACAAAGTGCACTTCAAATGGCAAATACAAACTCCTAGTAGTTTATTCATGTTATGACAGGTGTCACCAGTTGGCACAGCTACATGTAATCTTCAAAGGTTTGGTTTCTTCCCCCACCCCCAAGCAGGTGAGCAAGTTTCCAGCCTGGAAAAGACAGGTTGTGCTGCTTGTTTTGGGTCAGGCAAGTGCACCAGGTAAAAAGCATTGCCCTTATTCGTCTGGCTAAAGCTGAGGCAGAACCTGCCTCAGAGCCATTTTCTAAGGCCAGCTTGTCCCTGCAGCTGTGCACCCACCAGTGTGCTTATATGCGCTGCATTTCTCTCTGCAGATGCTTCTCTCCTTCCAGGGGTCTAAAATGAATGCTGAGCTTACCAGTTCTAACTTCTGGTCTGACTCTTGGGTTGTGAGTGACAGCTGCCCAAGCTCTACCTTCGGGGCAGGATCAGTCCCTTGGAGCTGAGGGCCAGACAATGGTCCCACCAGACATTTAGTCAGCTTGTATTGTGCTGGTACATGTACATGACTAAGACAGAGCACCTTGTGGACATACCTGGACTCTGTCCCTGCCTGCATTGCTTACCAGGAGGCCAGGCTGCACGGGCCCAGCTGCCACTGCTGCTGCACTGGGGAGAGATGCCAGAGTCAAAAAGAAGCTGTGGTATCTCCAATGTCTTATCTGCTGCTTATAAGAATATAGACACCCGTGATCACTATTTCTTCAACAACATCTTTAACAATATTTACATTGGAGATCACCCAAGACCTATAAAACTGCATGCTGATTGGCCTGGAGGTGGCTCCAGTTCACTGTTGCATCCAAGCTTTCCCTCTGGGCTCTGTCTTTGGAGATGGGCTGAAGTGACATCCAGAGCTGGACGCCCTTCCTCCCGGCTCAAGCAGATGTGCGCACAAACCTAAGCAGACTCCTCTATTTCAGGCCCATCTGTAACCTGCGTAATGAATAATGTACAATGAATTTGTGGTCTACATGTTTATTAAGTGACTCAGTATTTCCAGTGGAGATTTTGTGCTCATGTTTTACTCACATCTCAAAACCCACTCACTCTTTTATTATCCCCAACAGCAGTAGGTGATAATAAATTATGCAATTGCAGATGACGGTAACTATATCAACAAACAAATTGTATCAATTTTCAGTGTGAGTTTAAAGCTTCATTTACTGGTTGTGCAAACTCTGAAAAAGGAATTTGGGAATGCTGCTGCCGTTATTAAATATTCTAACTGCGCTGTAATCCAAACCTTCCATAAGGTGTCTCTAAAGAAGATTTTTGCCTACTATGTGCCACTGCTTTTACATATGAGATTAGGGATTTATATACGTAAGAGCAGAGGGAGAAATGTAACTAACAGAACAGTGACAGCTCTGTTACTCCATGGAAGAGATGAAAGACGAAAGGCCATAGTGGTGGATATGAGAGCTACTCCTCTTCCACTGCATTTATAGAAACACATTTGTACTTTCTGAAAAACAAAGGCCTGTAGAAAAGCGTCAATCAATCAACAGTGCAGCTACATTTTGTGTATTGAAGCAAGCTCACATGCTCTCTAAATTACTCTGGATCCTATTATAAGCTTAATAAGCTACTCAGTAATTTGTATGGCTGTGGAAAGATATGAGCTTATGCCACAGCAGCCGTTTTGAAACAGCCAACAGACCCATGGCGAGGGATTGAATTTTTGGGAAAGTAGTTGTAGCTGTATTTGGAATGTTACAGTATCCTTTTCAAAAGGAAGAGAGACAGTTGAGAAACTTTTTATCTATGCTACACTTCAATCACAGGAAAGAATGCTTGGTCAAATGTAAGTGCAGCTCACCATGGCATAGGGTATATTCTTGTTTCAATTGAAAACTTTCCATTTTCAGTAGTTTATACTCATAGGCTATGTGGGAAAATAGGCCTGGATCTCTGTCACTTACCCTAGTGATCCTTACCACCTAGGTGCTGGATGGAACATACAGGTGAGACAATAAATATGACTGACACTTTCAGTGAGAGGAGACCATCCTGCAGGCTCTGAATTTCTCCACATAGTGATCCTGATCCCTCTGGGTCTGGGACAGGCTGAAGCGACTCAGAGCTGACTAAGCTGCTGTGTGACTAAGCCTCCTGGACCTCGCCAAACTCAATAACTAATACTTTTAACTGAGCTGCTGATCACCGTCCTGACATGCCAGCTGGGTTTTACATGTTTCATTGCCCATAAATATGGTTAGGGCTGTCATGAACCTTTTCTGTCTGCTCCTTTTGCAGTTGTTCCCAGGGGTTGAGAAGGAGCCCTCTGCCAGTAGAGCTGAGGAGATTTCAGCTCAGAAAACTCTTGGAAAAGGGCCCTCAGAGAGACTGGACTTAATCCCCTCCCTTTAATTGCTATTGGGACCTGGTGCAAGTACATATTTGCAATTAGGGCTGGCTGTTAAAGTGTTCTTGTCAAACCATTAACTTTGACACTGAGAACTTGAGGCCAGACCTTAGAGCATTTCCTCCTGCACCATGACCAATGTTTGCATTAATAAATAAGACCAATTACAGATATAAGTCAGTTCTTGTTAATCTGATGTTTCTTATCCATGTCTTATACATTCCATATTATTAAAACTGCTGTCATTGCCCACTGCACTGGCAGTGCCCAGTAATTGCTCCCCCAGCCAACCCTCCTGCCTTAGACCAGTTCTGTGTTGCCCTTGCATCCCAATGTCTTCCAGCTGAGGAGCAGAGCTCTTGTTACTGTCTGTCCCCCTCTCCAGCAAGAACAGTCTCAGAGGAGATTCCTTTGTGATTTATTTACCTGTCCTTGAAGTAGGGGAAGGGGGATGGGGTATTTACAGCCAAGCCTGAACTAATTTACTTTTTTTCCTTATATCTGATTCTCTTATGGTATGAAACTTCAGAAGTTCACATTTAAGTGAACTACCCTACATTTGGGTAAATTACCCTACAACGTATTAATAAACATGAAGATGATGGTTTGGAACAGCATAATATGTTCACCTTAATTTCATAACAATATCTCCTCCAGGAACCAAATACACAAACAAGGGGAGCTGTTACAATTATGGATGTAGTTTTAAATAAGCTTTTTTTTGGCCACCCTTGAGTTTTTGGTCATATCTTGCCTTCAGTTTGTATGTCCTTTTTATCATTCCTTTATTTTTTCTGATGGACTCCTCATTTGATCTGTCTCTTCTTCAGATTTTGGATGCAAGAGAAGTGCTCGAAGGTATGGAAAGTTACTCTTCTCTATTACAATAATGATATGTAAATATATGTAACACCCTCAGCCCCTTCTGTAAATAGAACCGGGCATGTTGCCCTTACCTTCCAAGGCTGCTGTTACTAAAACATCTCACACAAATGTACACTCAGCTTGTACAGAAATGGCCTTCCTCATTTGCTT
Source organism: Oxylabes madagascariensis (assembly GCA_013400675.1). Classification (NCBI taxonomy): domain Eukaryota; kingdom Metazoa; phylum Chordata; class Aves; order Passeriformes; family Timaliidae; genus Oxylabes; species Oxylabes madagascariensis. The sequence goes on from VYZR01025084.1 coordinate 24,010, forward strand.
TTGGGTGGAAAAGGAGCAGACTGGTGTTAAGTACATAAAACCTGGTGAGACCACACCACAAATCAAGCTGACAAAACAATTGAGAGAGCATCTTTGGAAATATGCCCTTACTAGTATAGGAAAAAAAAGGTATCTTCTTAATCTAGGTTCACTAACCTGTTTTCAGAGAGTTGTGAACAGCAGGTTGTTTAGTTTTAACTTGGGTCAGCAGTTCAAGTTCAAATGTTGTCATGAACCTGATACTTTAACTTGGGCGAGAACGCTCAGTGCTCTGTGGAGGCAGGGGAGGTTCTGCAGGAGGAAATCGTCATGATAGGCTGCAGTATGCTCCCACGAGGTCCCAGTGAAGCAAAGCATTGCAAATATCTTCCAGCTGGATCTGTGGCCATGCTACCTCGCTCTGCTGGACAGGCTGGGAGCAAAGCTCAAACATCCCCTTAGACAGGTAACAGGCAGAGCGGCTGGCTCTGGGAAGCCATGCTTCTGTCTTGTAGTCAGCTAGCAAAGAGCAAAGCAGCCCACGAACAGAGTGGGCTGATGTGTTACACCCACAGCCAGGCTAGGTGGCTTAACCGCTAGAGACTCCCTTTACTACAACAGTGAAGGCAACAAGCTCTGACACATCCATCCCTGTGGTGTGTACTGCTGTGACACCTCACAGGACACAGCCCACCTGAGATGAGAAGCACATCTCTGAGGGTTCAGAAGCGCTCAATATCACTCTTCCTAGAGAAGTGGTAACATCCCCATTAGGTAATGGGAAAGTGCTTTTGGGAACTTTACCCTAAACTCTCTTGGAGTCCAGTTTTTATTTGAACAGTATTTCCCCTCTTGCTTCTTTGTCAGCTTTAAACTGCAAATATGGAATTTTAAGTGGTTCACATATGGGGCTGAGAAAATTATCGTTCTTTAGAGTAAAATTTAGGGTATTCATTTAACTGCATTCACTTAAATAACAGCTGGTTTTTA
>VYZR01025090.1:0-32260 GCA_013400675.1 Oxylabes madagascariensis
GAATATTCCCAATAAAGGCTCCTGGCCTTTTTTTAGAGAGAAACACAAAGTGCTGTGCAAAAGGCTATAAGAAGGGGTTGGGTGGTTGTCTTGAGGAAATAGGAGAGCCCACAATTTTTCTGAAGTGTGGTGTTCTGAAACGCAAATAAACTCGTAAACAGTTTCTCCTTTTGTGTGTTTCCTTATAAAAACAAAAATGTCACAGTGGTATAAATCCCACTGTGCTCTGGAACAAGCAGCCTTTGCACACTGGAAGGTCTCTTGGTCTGCTCCTGCCCTGTAACTTGTGGAGAAGGTACCTATACCTTACATGCAAGAACTTTAGCAGTCTCTTTGTATTTTTTTTCTCAAGGTTGCTGATTTGGGGAAAACCTCCTGAAAGGGGATTTCACCAGCCTTCCCTTTTCATGGCTGGAATAGGAAGAAGTATGTTTCTTTATCACCTCTATTGGGCACCACAGTTAATCTCATTTCATTCCTGTGAGAAAACCAAACACTTATCAGGGCAACAAACTAATGACAATGCCGAGTACCAAAAGGAGCAGCAAGCAGCAACTACACGATTTGCAGCCCACATCCTGGCTAATGCACCTGTCCTGCAACATGCCTGCTGTATTTAATCCAGACTAATTATTACTTGAGTGAAGTCTATTCCTTACGGTGTTCATCACGGATTTGAGCACAGTGTTGGATCCGGTGCCAAATAACCCCAGCACAGCCCAGAACTCCTGCCCTGTGCAGAGTTAAGAGTCTGCAGAGGGAAAACCAGCCCACCATTGCCCAGCTGACCACCAGTGCTGCATCCATGGATAACCAGTGCCTTTCTCCAGCCTCCTCTGACCAAGGGGCTGGACATACCTGGTTCATCCCCACAGCCTCATTCTGTGATGGAGATAGGGAAACCAAATCATTGATTGTTAATTAAGGCATGTACATAAGAGCTAGAATGATATCTTAGGAAATATTAAACACAGATACTCAGATTTGTGCAGGGCAATTATACCAACCTAGAGCATCCAGAAAATCTCAGTTAATGCAGTATAACTGAAATGACAAAGCAGGGATTATACCCACAATCGGGTTGTAATAGTCAGCTCCTAAAGATAGCACCTAGAAACCCCAGAGGATGGTGAGTCTCTCTGAAACCCCCCTGCAGCAGTCCCTGGTACACTGTTAGAACAGGAGTATGACTCCAGCCCAGCAGCCTAGCCTAATGACAGGAGCACTGGAATTGAAGAGAAGCACCCCTGGCATGGGAAGTGGCTTCCCTAGGGAAGACAGAACATTCGCGCCAAGCCAGCCACGTGGCTGGCAACATGGTCAAAACAGGATGTTGCAGAGGATGGCTGGCCACTAGTGAGGGGAACAACCTGCCAAGCACTTGCTTCAGCCCCGTGAATCACCACTGAGTGAAGATTTCAGGGTCAGGCTCAGGATGGGAGTCATTCCCTGTTCCCATATGAACAGGTAGAATTAGCATGGACTCGGAGAGGAGTTCCTGTGGAACATGTTTTCCACTAGGAAATAGTAAGACTAACGATGATGGCACTCATTAATAAGGCAACAAGTTAGGAAATAACGACCAAAGACAGCAGCAGCTCCTCTGAGTAGGCACAGGATGGTGGAGCATTTCCCTGCAGCTACCCGGTGGGGAGGGCTGGGCTCAGACAGGTGCTGCCGGTGACAACTGGAGGACCAGGAATCGATGCCACCAGAAACAGACAAACACGAGGGGAACAAAGTACTATTTACAAGCAAAGAACATATCAGCTGCAGGGTTTGCGTGGGGTCTCAGTGCCACAGACAACAGAGGAGCATGGAAGAACTGTCACTAAGGAAGCGTGGATGCAGCTGACAGCAGATTGCCAGCAGATAGGAAATATTTCCCCCTTCAGATCAAGGGGAGCTTGCATTCCTGAAGGGTAGAAATAAATGCAGCTGCCTTGCTGCTTTGCTGACAACAAAGCATAGTTTGTGCCTGTGGGACTTAGTATGGCCCAAATTACTTTTTCCAGGATCAAATCACTTGCAGAACTGACATAACCACAAATGAATACAGAGGGTTATTTTAATAGCAGTTTACCAAAACCAGCCACATTGGGGCAGCTTTTTAAAATCTCAACATGCTGTTAACATGTGGATCAAAGGACCTGGAGTGACATCACCGGCTGGGTGACAGCTTCTTGGTCACATCCTCCCCAGTCCCACCACACCAGGGGACTGACAGGGCACAGGATATGCCTGCGCTGGGACAGCATCAGCATTCTTCAGCGAGCTTTCCATTGGGTGTTGCTAGCTGCATGGATTCAGGGAATTCTGCTCACACAAACAGAGGATGTGTCCCTCGTGTTGTGCTGTGGTCTGACGCACCAAGAGCAGCTGCTTTCCCGAGAAGCGAGACAGTCACACTGTCACGCTCCCCCGCTCCCTGCCTGTCCACCACTGCCCTTGCATCTGATTTAGCAGCTGTGCAGCTGCTGTGGAGGTGGATGAGCAAGCTGGTCAGGCAGGAAACTGTTCTTTTTTTGGTGGATTTGTTTTCCACGGAATCAGATCACTGATCCAACCTAGTCTGCAGTCACCCGGATGCTAAACAAGGGTGACAGGGAAGAGAGGGACACACTGGTGAGACATGGCCTACAATACAGGAAGATGTGGCTGATTGACATTGAGGTTCAAGTCCCTCGTCACCACTTTGTCATACTTTTCCCTTTAGACTCCACCCCCCACCTTGCTTTGGTGCATCTTCACAAGGAATGCCATCCATCTGGAAATGGCACTGTTGATTTTCTGCCCCTCCTTCCTTGATAACCCAGCCAGACTGGTCACAGGGCAGCACCTCAGGAGATATTTACAGACCACGGGAGCAGCTGAAATGGAGAATATCACCAGCAAAGCTGTGAAAGTGGTGATGTCTGAACAGTACAGGGGAGCTAGGGTCATTCATTAAGAAAGAGAGAAGGGTTGGCTGGCTTAACAACCAATAAATAATTTCATGTTATGGATCACCTGAGCACCTACTGATGCTTAACAGTCTGATCGGGAAGTACAAGGTTCAATTACAGCCTGGAAATAATTTTAGTACATTTGTAACGTGACCTGATCTGAGTCACTGGTGTAATGCAAATGGGCAAAAGTGTCAATGGACAAAGCTGCTCAAAACATCACCATCCTTTTCCAAAAGCAACCTACCTGGCTTCCAAACAGATCTGGAAAAGCACTGATGCAAATTCATATCTTCCAGCTGTACATCTTCATTTATTTAGTGGCTTTCTGATGACAAGTACAGTTTCCAGAACAAGTAAAACTCATGCTGTTATGGAATAGGAAACACTGCCTACAGTGTATTGATTTTTATAAGGAAAATATCAGACTACAAATNGAAAATAACTGTGAGATGACCTTGGAGCCAGGTTTCTGGTTTGAAATGTCTTTGAAATGTAACTTTTCTATGTCACCAAATGACGGCAGTTGCTAACAGGCACATCTTGAGCTCCAGCACAACTTTCCTTCCATTAACCTCGGCAGCCACCGCCTTCCTCTCTAGGGGAACATCTGGTGTTTTCCAAAATAGATTCCTCACACAGGCAGCATTTACATTTCCCATTGACCTTTCACAAGAAGCCAGGTTTTGTCTGAAACTGATGTTGGAAATGCAGCCAACATCACTTCAGTCATGTCACACCTGCAGTAATGCCCACTTGCTTTCTTCCAGGGTGAGGATCAAGCGCTCCAAGACATACAGCTCTGCTGGAAAGTCTCAGCTTCAAAAATTTCCTTCATTTGTCATAAAATCATGGAATGGTTTGGGTTGGGACCTTAAGGATCCCCTCATTCCCACCCCCTGCCATGGGCAGGGACATCTTCCACTATCCCAGGTTGCTCCAAGCCCTGTCCAACCTGGCCTTGGACACTTCCAGGGATCCAGGGGCAGCCACAGCTTCTCTGGGCACCCTGTGCCAGGGCCTCACCACCCTCACAGTAATATCTAATCTAAACCTATTCTCTTTCAGTTCAAAGCCATTTTCCCTTGTCACTACATGCCCTTGTAAAAAAGTCTCTAGCACAAAAGGCTAGCAGGGACAGCTCTTGATTTAGACCCAAAATAAAGCACAGTGAGTTACATTATAAGATACCGGAGCAGTCTGGAGGTGGTTTAAAGTATTTTTCTTTCTGCCTGGTGTTATGTAATAAATCCAAGTTGTTAATTAATAGCTAGGTCTGATGCCAAGGGAAATCATTACACTCACTTCAATGACTGACCATATACATTTACCTATCAGCTAGTGCTTGGAGAGGAGTTACAATCTGTAAAGACTGTGTTTAAAATACAAATGCTCACTAATATTAAAGTAAAACATATATGAGATATCAGCTCTTTTGAATAAATAGATATTCCCCTCATGTTTAGCCTTTCAGAAAAGCCTGAAATGCAAATCAAGTAATCAGACACAGAAGCATTAACTTCATCTTTTCTCATTGCTCCATCTGAGCATCTGTATAGGGATTTTGTAAGAATGCAGCTAAACATGGTGAAGAGGGAGTGATTTATTTATTTATTTTTAAAATTAAAGCTGTAAAGACAAAAAAAAAATTGAAGCAATGCAATACTGGATGTTAGGAAAGGCCCAACAAAGGTCACAAGAAACCAAACCAATGTAAATGTATACATTACATTTATGCTTACAATCCTTTAATATTCAAGACTAACCAACACTGTTTTAGGAAAGGAAGTATTACACTGGACATAAAAGGGAGGGTTCTTTTCTGCAACATTAGGCACATCTGTTGTACTAGGTTCTGGGCCATTACTTTTGAGTTAATTAGGCGTATGGTACAAACTGCAGTCAAAGTTGTCACTTAAAACTTCACCTCTTGGAGAAGAGCTTGCCACGTTTTCACAGCCAGTGTGGTGTGGTGATGGAGCAGCCCTGGGAGCAGAGGCACCTTTTCTCCTGTCCTGGAGCAGTCCCAGGTTATCCAAAAGCTTTTCTCTCTTCTCAACCAGCTGTTTCTGGCCAACATCGGCTTTCCAGCTCTGCAGATGTGTAGGTTTGCCTCCAGAAAGGTATTTGCTGAGAAGTTGTGCCTGAAAATTGGTGAGCATGTCTAATAATTACAGTCTGGGGAAAAGGTGAGTGAAACGAAGATCTTTCAGCTTCCCAGGTGCCTGGTCACCTGTGTGGGCATGTGGGAAATGGAGATGAGAAACCTCATTTTGGGGACACATACAAAGAAATAAGAAAATACACCCTGGCTTTGACTTAGCTCTGCCCTACAACAAGGCTAGCACACTTTTGTTACAAAAAGAGAAGTTATTGCTGTATCTTTCTTGCTTCTCAAACTAAAATGAGGCCTTTGAAACAGAGTATAGGATTTTGCTAAAAAGAGAATGATTGGTATAAAGACTGGCATTTATAAACATCAGCATAACAGAATTTTCTATCCAACATAGCCTCTCAGTTCCCCGGTCTGGGAAAATATGAAGCAATTCAATGAGGTTACAGTGATGTCTTGATTTACTGGGGAAAAAAAGGGTTTATTTCTTTCCACAGTTCCACTAAACATTTTTTTCATTGGAGAATTTGCTGGAATAGTTAATGTGGAATAAAATAAACCAGAGTACTCGGCCCAGGATAGAAATATTCAGATGCTGGTACCCAGCTGTCATTTCCTTTCTTAGTTTAGCCTATTAAGGGAAATACATTAAGCTAAAATGGACTTTCATGAGGAGTAGGGTTCCAGGAACACAAGCATTCAGGAATCACTTTAAATCTTGGACAAACCTGAGCTAACTCCAAAACAATTTCCTAACACTTGATATTATTTTATTGCCATATATTACTGAGAGGAGGTGGAAAATAGAGAGACGTACGAAATCCCCAGTGACATCAGAAGAGCTTTCAAAAGCACTTTTAGATTCCCTGTGGTCCCGCTGCCTTCAGCAGCCAGCACTTAAGAGAAATCCCATTACCACCGTGGACAGCTTTCCCTTTCAGAGATTTCCCACAGAAAAGCCCATGGGAACATGACGATAAGCAGAAAGCCCCAGATTGTGAAATCAGACCCATGTTCCTCTCCACGCTGCTCTGGGAGCTGGCAGAGGGTCTGTCCTCAAGAGGGATTTCACACCTTGTTCCCCAACAGCTAGTTTGGACAGGGTTTAATATTTTAAGCCAAGAAAAAAAAAGGTGACAGAAGGGTCTGTTTATAATTTTGCAAAGAGCGCAGAAGAGTTTAAAAAAATCAAAAAACAAACCCTCCCTGCTTCACACAATACAGGAAGCACCTGGCACCCAACTGCATCTGCTGGGAGGCAGATCTGAAGCAAACAAGAGGGAACACATCCTCACACACTCTGTAATTATGCTCTGGATCATCCAGAGGTCGACAGTATCAACAGCTTTAAGATATGACTGGCTAGATTAAAAAAAAAATTAAAAAAAAATAAAAAAAAAACAAACCCAAACAAAACAACACCCCAAAGAATTAGGCTGAGTGATTACTAGAGCTGATGGCTGCTTGCAACAAACCTCCAAGCAGTGGTTTGCTGCTGCAGCACAAAGAGAGAGGGATCATCTTGTCTTTGCTCCCCTCAGCTATGCTGAGGAAGACAAGGAGCAGAGATTTGTGCCAATGTGCAGAGCCCCTCTAACAGTTACAGGGATCAGTCAACATGTGGATCTAAGAACAGGTTAAAGCAAAGCTGAAAAGCTTCTCAAGGCTTTTGCTGGGGTGGTAACCAGGACATAGGAGCTTCATATTTTCTCTGTCCCTCCTGCACACTCTCATAAGCACACACAGCTGGTGGTGCCAGTCGCTGAATTCTGCAGCTAAGAAAGGGGCAAAAATGCAGCCATCCACAAAGGGTAAAAAAAATCAGTGTGATTAAAAGTTCTTTCTGAATTATCACTGCAGGAGTCCAGGACAAGCTTATTTAGCATCACAGACAAGGACATGCGCTCTAACATGAAAGTACTTGTCCAGCTGTATGTCGGGGATGTGTTTCTATATTATGACAATGTTGCTCACACACGCAGGGCTTGAAGAGCACAGCAAAAGGCACTTTAAAAAGAAGCAAACCCAGCACTACGCTGCAAAAGTGCAGTCTGAAAATCATGCACTATTATCAGAGACTGGAATGCAGTCCCATAGCAGCGTAGCTGGGGACTTCCCATCTATATTTAGGGTGTTGCAACGCTACCCTCTCACCCACACGTCCTCACCCCCAGCAGGATGCCAGCTCTGGCATTCCTGGCGCAGAAAGGGAGCATCCCCTTCCACGACGGTGTCACAAGCATCAGTGTTGGGCTGGTGTGAGGACGCGTGACAGGGCTCGGTGGCAAAGCTGTCCATCACTTCCACCTACTGATGTGGTTGAGAGAAAGGTTACGCAGTGACTCAGAGCTGTCACTCACTTGCAGGCACACGGTGTTCACCTGCAGGCGCCGCTCCCATAGCAGCACTGCTCCTGACCCGCCAGCTGGGCTCTGATAACCTCTGGTGCTGAGAGCCACACCAGGGTGATTAACGAGAGCTTGCACTTCACCTGCACGTTCCTCCGAGCATGGAGGGGTTATTTACACTGCGGTACTGTGCACATTCCCACGCTTCCAGCCAGCAGGAGCAGGGACTCCCATCCAGTCCCCATCATCACACACACCGGCTTAAGGTGCACAGGAGCAGGGACTCCCATCCAGTCCCCATCATCACACACACCGTGGAAAGGTGCACAGGAGCAGGGACTCACATCCAGTCCCCATCATCACACACACTGTGGAAAGGTGCACAGGAGCAGGGACTCACATCCAGTCCCCATCATCACACACACCGTGGAAAGGTGCACCCTTCACTGCTCACACGTCATTCTGCACAAAGCCAACAGGAATGTTTGGTTTAAAAATAGATACCTGGTGCTCTCTGCTTGTTTGATTTGCTGTTCACATAAGCCAGCCCAAAAAGTGGAGGTGCAGTCTTTGTTCTCCCTCTGTCGATTTAAGGCTCACTCAAAAAATTGTCAGATAGCACAAGGCTTTTTTTAGTGAAGCCCCACTTACACCCAGCACTCCTACACACATTGCTCATTATGCCACTTAATACTTTCCATATCATTCACTGCTACACCCCAGGATACACATACTGAAATTTGCCCTTCCCTTTTGATTCACTGGCAGATGTCATTGCGCACAGCTGCGGTGTCACTGACACATCCTCATGACACGACTTCCTCAGCGGAGCAGTAAAAGCAGGGCAGTGAGGAAATAACTCCTTGCTGCTACCAGAGCAGCGGCAGAAAACAACCAAGACATGCTAATTAACTGGCTATTTAGTAATGCGCTGTAGAGGGATTATTTGACAAGATTTCGGCAAGAAAAATGGAAAGTGAAAGTTTAAGACTTAGAACTAGATGTAAATCAAAAGCACATTGAACTTGGGCAGCGTTTTTAACTTCCCTGGTGTCCTTTCTGCTTTATAGGAGCTATAAGTTGTTGGAGATGTTGTTTAAAATAAAACTCATTCAATTTTCTTTTTAAAACATATCAACAGCATTTGTGGTTGCAGAGCAAAGGCTCCCACTTTGCTCCCCAAACCAAATCCCTTTTTCTTATTATTTAAGAGATCTTAGCTTTTTAATTCCTATTGAGTGTTTAGGACTAACGTAAAAGGGTGTGATGCCATTGCCTTTGTCTTGAGCCCTTGTTGCTGCCACACAGAGAATCTGCTGGAGGGTGATGGAGTCACCACTGTGGAACATTTAAAAATTATTATTTAGACCTAGCTCCAGAGGGCCAGAGCCAGACTTCTGGCAGCATCTTCTTAAAATAGCAACAGTTTTACTCGGTTTATAAATCTAAATACCATGTATGGCCATAACCCCTCAGCCGGGGTTGGGATCCCCCTTTGATGTATGAACCTTGTGTTTCAGACTGCAAAAATCAAATGAAACTGCCAAAATACAGGCACATCATGGAAAAACCTAGACAGACAGCAGAGGGGATGTAGGAGTGTGGAGCTGTGCACATTCCCAGAAACAGGCACTGGATCATTCTGGATCATCACATTCTGGTAGGTGTTCATTCAACACCCACCAGAGTGTGAGCAATAGAGGTGAAATCTATGTCCCTGGGGACAGACATGTGCCAGCCCCACCACCAGCAGTGGGGACAGCACTTCCCAGGGGCATGAGGGGAAGGAGAAGCAGCACACACTGCTGCAAGAACAGGCAGGAATTGCCTCGATGATGGCAAAGGAGGGATTGCTCAATTAACACAGAAATTAAGCAGGCTGCCGCATTTGTCACCTCTCCAGGGAGTGCCACAACACCTGTTGGTCCCTTGCAGCAACACCTTGTACTTAATTCAGTATAATCAGCGTGAGGTCCCACCAATGAGCGTGTGGGGGTGTTTTTTTTTTTTATTTTTTTTTTTAGTGTAATTCTAAATGTTTTTAGGGCCTGAAGGTTTTCAGGGTTTTTGGAGTATTGGTTTGCTGTTTTTTGTTACCACAAGCTGGATAAAAATAGCATTACTCGCATTTAGCGGCACATTATTCTGGCTTCCAGAGACAACCTGTGGAGTTGGACAGGGAAATATTACAAATGCTGAGTCAATCCCAGGGTAAAGGCAGCTCTTTCCTGAAGTAGTTCTTTCCTACTGTCCAGCCCTCACACCTGCATCTGTGTGGATTTAGGATCTGAGCACACAGATGTCACTGACCTAAACATGTTGGGCCTACATCTCTTTTTGATCACACATCGTTATTCCATGTTGATGACAGAGCAATGAAAAATTTTGAGAAAGAAAAAATAAAGTCCAAGCAGAACCCAGAACTCAAACATTTTACGTAAGAGTCCCTGAAACAGCAAATTTTTAAACAAGCGCTGTAGTTTAACTCTAAACCTGGTTGCTTTGTAAATGCAAGAGGCAGACAATAAGTAAGCATTATAAGATATATTTATATTTTCTATCTAAACATTTCAAGAGGCAGAAAGAGGATCGGGTAGGACTGGGTGCACAAGAAGTTAATGTACGACAACCTTGTTTATAAGTAAATTCTCGGAGGAATGATACAAACAACTTTTCTAACACAAGGCTTAAATTCTTGCCATATTTTCCTTAAACACTTTGAGAAGTTTTGATTATTCTTTCAGAGAAACTGCCAGTTTCACATACAAATAGCTGAGATTGTTTAGCCAACCGCCATGAGAAAGGTCTCCAATGCCAATTTGCTCTTTGCTGCTGGGCTCCACAGAGGAGTTGCTTCATGGATGAATTTCAAAGTGATTGACTAGTTTGATAGCGGCTGAAAGAGCTTGTTCTTGTGGGACATGCAAATAGCAGCGCTGCAAACCACTGCATTGCAAGGTAAAAAGACATTTCCATCACCAGCCATCCCCTACTTGATGGAAAAGCAGATTTTGTTTTGGGTGCTCTAGCTCTGACACTGTCCTGAAACCACAGAAGGCCTCTGCCTGTGTAAGGTGAATAATTGAGTCCCTTTGATCTGTGCAAAGTTTTGCACGTTTGCCTTTAAACATAGGGCAGAATCCTCACCTCCTTCTGCCAGCCAGCCCTGACTGCTGACAGGGGTTGTGGTTCCTTTCCTGCATCACTGGAAATAGATTGCCTGTACATCAGAGATTACTGCAAAGTCCAGACCAGACCATTCTTGTTTGGGGAGAAAATGAGAAAGTACAAAAGGTGACTGTGGGTTATGTTTATAGACGTTCTGTGCAACAGCAAAGCTGTACAGAAACTAGAGAATGCACAAGGGCACCAAAGAATACCAGTTCCATGCAGATTTCATATGTCACCTACCTGTGAATGATCTGCACAGGGATGGGGGTATGAGCTGGCCACAGCCCTGCCCAAACTAGGACAACAGCATGTATTTAAAGTGTCTCTGGAAATCAAAGCAGTACTTCAATTCCAGATGAAAGACGAAGCCAAGTTTTACAAGCAACCGTAATTCAAGTATTTCTTTTGCATGCGCAGTTTTACAGCCACGATTACCCCTTTTTTGTCACAGATGTACCTGTGTCTTTCACACACCAATGCAATATCTGGGTAACACACTGTACATTCACCAGAATTTCTCAGGGAGGAAATCCTGACAACTTGGCACTACCTTTGTGCAACCTGCCCTTCCTTCCTCCTCTGTACAGTGCAGAAAGTACAGAGGATGTCCTCTGCCATCAGCTGTACATGAAACAGCGCAGATCCCATCTTACTCTCTTCCCCAGATGATTCAGACTAATTTACACTGTTCACAAATAGATACACCATGTTGTCAGATGCAATTTGATGACATAAAATAGAAGTTACCCTGTCTCTCTCCTGGCCCTATGCCCTTCTCTTTGTGCTTAGTACACAAAGAGTAAATATGTGTATTAAATGTGGTATTTTGTCTCTGGTTTTAAGAGTCTGCTTCTTCTAGACAAGTAGCTCTGAATGTTTGTACCGGATCCCTTAAAATAATTAATCTTGCAGCAGGATCAGTAGATTCTCACTATTGACTTCAAAGCAGTTTAAATATAACCAGTAGAACCAATATTTTGAACCAAATACTGCTTATTTTTCCAACAGAAACAGTAACTTTTGATACTCTTGCTAGTGCTTTATCCACCCGTCATGACTCTTGATACAGTCTTTGACTGGGATTAAAAAGGCTTGGAAAATGCAGGGGAGGGAATGGAAAAACCCTAGAGCTGCTGGCTTGCAATCTATCTGAAATGCATTGATGGATGCTGATAGCACATAGGAACAGAGTTGCCGCAGAACTGCCACCAAGCTTTCTATAAATAAAAGAATACTGAAATTAGCTCTTCCAACTCATTTCAAAGGAGGCAAACTTCATGTTGTACTGAGGTTTCTCCACTGAGTTCTCAAGTAATTTTTAAGAAGAATAAACAAACTTTTCTGTAGACAGAAATGCCAGTAACTCCGAAAGCAGGTTTCATTATCTACCTGTGTTCAGTTTTTCAAGTGTTACACATTTGCACGGAGAGGTTTACCCTTTCAGTGTATGGCAGCAGTGAACCACTTGTAACCAGTAGTCCAACTCTGAGCTATAACCCATCTGCCACTGAGCATCTGCTGTCTGCCCATTCCTTCCATGTTCGGAAACCCTTACTGGCCTTGCAGCTGCTCTGGGTAGCTGGAAGAGGACATCATCCACACAGATTCCATATAAATTTACACCTTCCCATGTCTGTTTTTCCGAAGATGTGCACTGCATGCACGTCTCCCAAGTACTGGTGCAAGATGCTTCTCACCAAATGCGAGCATCTCTGCCCAAATAGAAAGTCTCTTGCTGACTGGAGGTCACATTGTTGTACAGCAGTGAGAGCCTCGCCAGGGCCAGGGCTGATTTATTACTGGCTGGCGATTCTGACCTGATAACATTATTTGTGTTGGTAGGTACTCACGTGTCAGGATTAGGGCAAGACACCGAAGAAGGAACACAGTGTTCTGCTCCTATTTATGTTTCTTGCCATAGCTCCCTCAGAGACTAACATTATTAACTTCCCCTGTCAGACAAGGGACACATAATTTCAAATCATTTATATGTCTCTTACACTTCAGGAGTTGTTATATGAGCTTAAAGTCTGATGGAAAACTGAAGTATAAATGCAGCAATGTGTAATACACATATTTACATCCAAGTAGATGTTTGTGGGTGGCTCCTGCCAGAATTTAGGACCTCAAGCCATCAGCAGAACATTAGGAAAAGCTAGAGTGACTCAGTGGTATTACTGCGCTTTGCTAGACCTAGGTGCTTCCTTTCTGGAATTTTTGAGCGACGGGGAAGAGAAACCTGGCACTCTGGCAAAGGAACATTCACAATTCACAAGGCAGGGTGGCCTCTAGGTCTGCACTGCAGAGCCCCAGCTTTCCAAAAACACCCCTAAAAGGAACTCTGCCGGGACCAGTGGCATTGCGGACACCTGCAAGGGTGAAGCAGGAAGAGATCTACAGAGGAAAGTCTGTAAAGCAAGATTTCCAACTTACGGCCAGGCTGGGACAGCATCTGCTGCGTGTGCTGCTGGCTGTGAAGCACTGAGCAAAGAAGCCCCAACACCGATATATCAACCATGGTGTGGACACAACCTGCATGCAGGACGTGAACCAGGCAACAGGCTCAGGCTGCTGCCACACGTACAAAACAGACCCACTCATTCAGAGGCTGACATTTTTACAGAGCTGCTTTCCAGAGCCCAGGCGCGCTCCAAGCATGGAATAGTTTCCACTGTTTCCCTTTTCACACACACGCAGTTTTTCAAGCCATTCACCTTTGGCAAAAAGCTTCATGCCTAGCCCCTGCTAGAAGGTCAGCTTGTTTTGCAACATGAACCAAATTCCTTCATTTGTTACAGATCTGGGGCAGCAAATGAATCTGCTTTTACATCCCAGGGTTTTTTACTTTATCATTGTCACTAAATTTGTACACACATTTCCTTTTAAAATGTATAGTTCATTTTTTAAAAGAGACTTTGGCAGACTGATAAACAGAATTATCTCCTAATAATTTAAATATGTAACAGGGAAATTAGGTCTCTCATTGCTACATTGCTACATAGATCTTTTTCTTTTTCTTTTTTTTTTTTTTTTTTTTTTTTTTTTTTTTTTTTTTTTTTTAGCAAAACCTATTTTGGTCCTGTACTTTTTGTGCCATTGTCAGATTTTTTACGTGCGCACAGTGACATTTGCATAATTTCCATGAGGGAGACTGAAACCTTTCAGGGAAACACAATGCAAAATCCAGGAAGAGAAAACTTTTCGTACAGGGGGAAAGGAAACAACAGTGCCAAGGAGACAAAAGAGCCAAGGTTAACGGGGCAAGCGCTTTCCACTGTGCCTCACAGGGCTTGCTCCTGGCTCTGGCTGATTCACCCTGACACGGACCCTTGGAACTCTACATTTTCACCAAACTGGTGTGTTTTGCACAAGTTCCTGTTAGGAAACTTCCCTGTCCAACCATCCAGGAGCCACTCTGGCAGTCACACCTGCACCACCTGAGGAGGTCCCTTCCCAGCTACACCCCCCCACTCACACAGCCACACCAGGTTTCCTCACTGGCTTGGCCCCAGGCTCCCCATAGCAGCATCTCAGACATTCTGATCCTTAAAGTAGTTTAATTTTGGTGCAATAATAGGTGAGAAATCAACAGCTTAAGCTGATGCCTCTGTGAAAGGACCCTGAGCTAAGG
Source organism: Oxylabes madagascariensis (assembly GCA_013400675.1). Taxonomy (NCBI): domain Eukaryota; kingdom Metazoa; phylum Chordata; class Aves; order Passeriformes; family Timaliidae; genus Oxylabes; species Oxylabes madagascariensis. Next base: position 14,209 of record VYZR01025090.1, read on the forward strand.
AGACCCTGGGCTTTTATATCCTCACAATCCACTTGAGGCTAAGTCTGGGGCCATTTGGCTCCTTGTGTCCCCAAGTGTCCCTCACCTGGCTGTGCCACAGGCCCCCAGGCCTTTTATTATCCAAAGGGTCAGCAATTCAAGGCCTCCTGAGCCTCCTGTCTCCCTGAACTACTTGCACTGAGCATCTTGCTCAGCACAACAAATGCAAACAGCCATGATGCCAGGAGGACTTGGCTCTCATGACAGAACTGATGAATCCCTCTGCACAGACCATCATTTTCCAGCCCTCCCTCTGCTCTTAAGCAGCTTGTCCAGCTGGGCTCCAGCACCCATCAGGCCCTTCCATTTTAGCTCATTGAAAGGACAGAAAATGGTCCAGAAAAATGATTTTACTATATTTTATATTTTGTTAGAAAGATAAATTAGCTCAGTTAGAGCTCAGAACTTGTTCAAGGATGGGGCAGGACTGCCCAGCCAAGAGCAAGCAGAGGAAAGGGCATAGGAAAGAAGAGGTAGGGCAGGGATAAAGAAAAGGCAGCAAAACAAGCTGCTGCAATGGCCAGACTGTAAGCAACACTGAACACCTCAAAAATTTCATCCTGGCTGTCAAGATATACCCTGGCAGGAACATGAAGAATAACAAGGGAATATAAGAAACAGTCAGACTTAGTGGGATAACAACAGTAATCTTAAAAACCTCACGTTCACAATGATATGATTCTGTATTGTAAGTTAATATGTTAGCAAATGGAATAACAATTTATAATTATTATATATATTGATAATTTATTGCATGGTCTCTACAAACATTGTGCATGTTTCATCGTTTTGTCATTCAGTTTCCATTTCCCACAGAGACCCCATTTGTTGTTCTTACCAGACCTCTTTCTCTTGAAGTCATTATTATTTAAACAGTGACTGCAATGGCAATGACATTTCAGTTAGAGGCACCACCACTGTTCAGTATTTCCAGTTGTCCCAGTTACACACAAATGCAAAACCAAGAGCAATGAAAATAAAGTGGTTGGACATTTTAAAAACAGTATCTTCATATATGCAACCTGTACCTCAGCTTCCACTCATCTAAAGTCAAACTCTTACATGGCCAAGTTACCTGACATGTGCAACAGCTCAGAAATCTAGAGCTGAAGAAAGATCAGGAGCAAGAAGGATGCTAGGAAAGAAGTTTAGGGCAATATTTCTCTAGAATTACCAGCAAAGTTGGTGAACTGTAGTTTGTTTCACAGTTAAAAGTCACATGGAAATGTAGGACACAACAGGAAACTTTCATCTTGGGACTGAGAAAAGCATTCATGGAAATAAATAAAATAATTCTGACAATACAGATGAGAAAGCTATCTTCATTACACACTGAGGAAAAAGACTAAAGAAATTTACACTGATGACACAAAAAGGCAGGCTCGGAGTTTAGAGCTGAGTCTTTAATCTCTAGTGCTCACCTGGCTATTGCCTGCTGTCCTCTCCACATTTCTCAGAACACCAGAATTATTCAACATTACTATTTTTACCACTCCTTCCTTACAGCTATTCACCACAACATTGATGAGAAATGTGACCAAAGACTAAAATACTCCAATTCCAAAACAAACCTCAAGATTTTGGGCTCTATTTGTATATATTTTTTTTCCTCATTAGTGAAACTTTTTTTCTTTTTCTTTTTTTTTTTTTTTCTCTTTTAGCCTCAAATGAATTTCAAATGCAGCAAAGCACTATGTTAATGTACGAAAACACCCTTATGACCTTTATAGGGACAGAGTCACTTCACATTTCTTACACCACTGTACAGTCTTCATTTACTTCTCATAGTTATTAGAGCTATGTTGCACAGTTACAGAGTAAACCTCATTTATTTCGTGTTTTAAAAGGAATGATGCTTTTTCCACTATCATGTTTCAAATTAATTCCCCATATGTACCTCCAAATCTTTTGGTACAGGCCAAGGACTTCAATCTTCTCAGTAATCTAGATTTATTAAAAATAAAGAGCAACAGTGAAAACAGCGACAGAGAAAAAGAAAAAATTCACAAACCCACAGCTGGGCTAACACTTTGACAGTCACAGGAGAATGGCACTGGCACCACCAACTAAAATGAAAGGGTATTGCACATTTCAGTCACCCAGCACTGACGGTTGGCAAGACTTTGGAAGAAAAGTTTTTCTTCTCTAGAAAATCCACGTTTAAGCAAAATGCTGAAATGTTTGTCTTCTTGTTTATAACACTATGTCTTTTAAAAGAGCACCCTTTGTCCTACAAACAAGGAACTCAAGTATAATAATATTACGTGTATAGAACATGAATAGTTTAAAATTGGGTTAAAAAAATCTGGCTCGCAGTGCTTAATGGATGACAGAAAATAACACAGTCAACAGAGAAACATTATACAGCACCAGAGAAATGTTCTAATCTATTCTTAACTCACTTTTATCAATAATCCCCATAGCTGGCTTCTGGCCATCCCAGATGAATAATTTAGAGCCAGGAAAAAACAGAGATCTGGACAGACATTGTCCACATCTGTAATTCATCTGCCCTGCTATATTAAGTTATTCACCTGTTAAAATCCAATTTCCTACTATATAATTAAATATGCTTAAAGGTTACACAGCTAAAAATAGCACTGCCTGCAGTATTTTCTATACTGTAGAATACATAAATTATTCTTGTCAGTATGTTACTATAAAATGGCATTGGCTTGTATTTCTAGAAGAAGGCATTTCAAAGATGTCAGGGGTTGCATTTTGGTCAAATAGCTTTGCAGCATGTATAAAACTGTGTAGGTAAAGTCTCTAAAGATACTTTACTATTGCCATTAAACTGGCAAAAAAAGCTACCAGGGTTCTCATAGGGAATAGTAGCACATGACTAAAACAAGCGAAATTATGACATTTTGGTTTTGGAGGTTTTTTACCTTAAAGGATTTTTTTTTTTAAGTGCTCCATGGCTGAACCAACTTCAACCCGCAAATTTTCTTTCTGCAAAGACACTGCCCAAATATGCTCCCTCTTCTTGGAGAAATCTCCACTACAAGTCCCCTTGAGCAAGAGACAATGTGGCTTTATTCCACCTTGAGCCCATGAATAAAACCGTTTGCAAAGCTCTAGATGTGCATCACAGCCTCTTGCGTTGCTGTTGCTACAGTGCTGGTAGGGCTTTTTGGAATATTTATTGTTTGGCATTATACGCAAAGTGGAAAAAAATGCTCTGTTACTCTTGGGATCCTGAGATGACTTTCACTGGCCTAAAAGTGATGAAGGTTTCCTTCTGAATTATGGATCTGGAAACCACTGATATGAAGAGAGAGCCCTACAGCCTCCATCTCCAGTGGCCAGGACATCAGCCTTCAGTGCCACTCAGCAAGGCTTCACTAAAAATGAATGAAGCTGTCTACATACAGCCATTTTCTTGCAGCTTCCTCCTCCTAAAGAAAATGCAGCAGAAAAGCCAGTTTATGGCAGAATGCCAGTTCCATTAAATCCAAGGCACGCAGGTAGTAAATTTTTGCCCATAAACCAAGTTTTCCAAGGGTCAAAATACAATGGAAAATTGTAGTTTTAGTGTCAACACTATGCCAGGTATTGTCAGAAATAGAGAAAGTTTCTGCTCCAACCAAGCAGATGGAAATTATTCTATTTTTCAGAGATAAAGCAGAGCTCCCACCCAGGCCCTGACCGCAGAATTATATCTCTCTGTCTGAGCCCAGCCTTTCAACCACCCCTCATGCAAAGCAACTTTCAGGAAGAAAGTCTTACACTGCAGCTATTTTTACGTTTGCTCCTTATTTCTCTTGTCCAAAGATGCAAATGCAAGGATGACTGGTTCCATGAAAAACCAAGAGACTTCCTTTGATAAACAGGATGTTGGGTTTTCTATGGAGTCATACACACACACCTGTTCTCTTTATGACTGGATAAACATCCTCAGCCCCCCGCAGATCCTTTCACACACTGCACATCAAGCATCTTGCTCTGGCCCTGTTCAGGGCTGGGCTGCAGTGGGAGGAGGGAAGAGCTGGGGTGTCTCTCGGCGTGCCCTTGTAGTCAGCAGGGTGCAGCAATCACTCCTTATCTTGTTTACAGAGCTGAAACAGACAAGCGTAAAGACGAACACGCCAATCCATTCACAAACATTGCAAAGAAATACTCAAGTTTTCCTTTCAGCAGAGCAAATATTGGGAAGTGAGATGACAAAACACAAGGTCAGCTGGCATCCTGGTCTATAGAATGACTTATATTTACTTTCTCTTGCCTTATCTCCCTTGAACAACTTGCGTTCGGATGTAAGAATACATTCATGTTTGTCTTTCCGAATATAGGATCATGACTGAGGTAAGCCTCTGCTGGAGTGAAATTCCACTCAAGTCGATGGTATTCAGCCTGTTCCAACATGTGGGTTGGATTAGCTGTTGTTTTGACTCTTTAGATGACATCCTTAAGCAGGGCTTTAGCTGCACTGAGTTCAGCACTGCCCACACTGCCCTTCAGACACGGGGTGTAGGCATGCCAGCCTCTGCCTCCAGCAGGAGACTTCGGGATGCCAAGCTCACAGGGAGCAGTGTCCACCTCTCCTCACTCTTGTGGTCCATGCTCTTCACCAGTTTTCTTTTTCGTAGCCCCACTTGTCTGCACATCCCCAGATTCATATGGGCCTTCAGTCACTCACATGCCCCTTTCCCCTCCAGTGTCCCCAAGGACCAGACAATTCTGCAGGCCAAGCCTTGGCTGCCTTTCTTGAAGGAAGTTTAACTGCAGTACATCAGGATAATCAGAGAAACACGAGATACTCAGCTGAAGTCAAAGACAAGGTTTATACATTGCCCTTGGGGCAGGAGGCTGCCCCAGCAGCAGAGGTGTGTGAGCTCTCACCAACTCAAAGCTGGCTCTAAGCAAGCAAAAGTGCAAATTATTCCCTTTTAAATCAAAGCATGTGACAGTTTACCAGCTTGAAGAAACCTAGGCTGGCTTAGGGTTCTGTGTAGGGAAACAACACTGGTTTCATAAGCTTAAAGACTTTAAACCTCATGAACTCATGAGCTGCAGTCGGCTTTTGACTTTGAATCATTTGACTCTGAAGCTTGAATGGTAAAGTGGCATAGTTATGGACCTGAAACTTTCAGGCTTTGCACATAGCTGATCTACGAGCTAAAGCAAATTAAATAAGATGAATATTTTTGTTACAGCAGCTTCTTTTTAGGAGTTGTTTCTCTGACAGACACGGAGTGGATGTTGGTTTCAGAGAGGTAAATACAAACCATCATCTCGCTGTTACTGAAAAACAAATAGTCCTTTGTTACCAGCACCTTGGAAATTAAGTAATAAAACAAAGAACACAGGGGTGTTGCATGGCCATTTTGGAGTTATTAGGCTTGTGATTCAGCTCTTAAATTCAGGGTAGCAGTTGTCTTGTAAGAGAGTCACAATATAGGTAATAAATGACAGAAGATCTTAAAACATTTATCATCTAAATAATCAAAACACAGGGAGAGAGACAGGAAATCAATATATTACTTTTAGAAATAGCATCAAGAACAATGATCTGAGGGAGAATAATAAGAGGAAACTGAGAAGATAAAGCATGCTGGGGTAATTTTAGACAGAAAGACAACAATAACGTTCTTCTAATGTAGCAAGGGAGCTACAGTGAGCTGATCTGGGTAGCTACAGGTTATAAATAGTATGGAACAACAAGAGACCAAGAAATTTCAGAACTTTTCAAGCTGAAGGAGAGAAAAGAAAACTGAGTAGTCCCATAAAGTATTTTGTGCAGTTACTAATACTCATGCGAGTGGGACGCTACTATTTTTCTCATCCGTGTTTACAAGTGTCCCTCTCACTGCATGTCGGAGTTAGAAAGACCAGAGCAGAAGCAAAACCTTACCTAATAGCAGGATTACTGGCCCAAAGCCACACAGCAAGATCAGAAAACTTGTAATTGAGCATTTCTTTCCACAACTCCTGTTGCCATGATGTTGATGAAAATGATGGATGAGCTCCATGACCGGCTCATCTTTGAGAAGAAACATTCAAGCCTAGTTAGTTGTCCCTTATTTTAAAAACAGAGTCATTTCACAGGGATTACTTTTTCTCTTCCTGAGAATATTTTACCAGATTATGAAAGCATTCTTCTGACTGCCCCTCTGGTATCATTTGCTTTAATCAAGCATAAAGGTACAATAGGTGCAGACATTTCTACTACTCTGCAATGCACAAGATGTTACAAACAAGAGGACATGGGAAAGAAGAGATGTAGGAAGAGCAATGGTAGCCAAAATATGGACAACACTGTAATACTTGCTGTGACTTAAGAATTCTTAAGTATTCCAGTAGCTCAAACTTAGGCAATCCCATCTCTCAACATATTTAATGACTTGCCCAAATCAGCACCTGGGTATTTCACTTAAATCTCTTATTGAGCTTATGGAAACCTATTTATAGCAGTCACTGCAACCATCCGGTTTTCAGAACTTTCATGGATATTTCATAACATTCTCTGTTTCCAAAATGACTCATTCTTTCTTCAGAATAATTTTTGAAGTTGACAATACAATATGCAGAGATAATGCAATATTTTCCTCCCTCCAGACATTTTCTCATTTAATTTCTTATTCCATTTCAGAGGACATTATAAGCCTGTATAATGGCATATCTATTGTTTGTGGGTCATCAACTGCTTTTAATCAGCAGAGTTTCAGTTCAGTTACAAGTTCTAAAGAGGTTTTTTCACTGAAACTGATGCCTTGAAAGGCTACCTAGAACAGAGGCTAGACAGTATTAAAGTAATAAGGTAGGGATTTATTATAAAAACCTTCAAAGGATACACCTTGGGCAACACAAGACACTGGCCATGGCTCCAGCCAAGATGGACCAGGGGTCACGAATTTTCACACTTTTATAACTTTTGGTCCATTTACATATTGGAGTTAATTGTCCAATTACAGCTTCAAGTTATGAAGTCCCATCCTCCCAGATTGCTCTCCTCAATTCCCTGTTGTTTGTACTTTTTGGGCCTGAAGTTGCAACGGTGTCCTTGGTTCTGGGGCTGGAAAAGGATCGTTTTGTCTGACTAAGCTGTGAAAAGAACTTGCTAACACTTCATATGAGGTTCAGAGTTACATACTAATGCAGTACAGAATCTGGAAAATATGAAAGCTAAAACTTAAGGCATCAAAACTAGTAGAATGATACAGATAGACATTTGATTAGGTTTGGCCCAATTACACTAATACCTGTAAGCAAGAAATTATTTTTTTATTTTTCAACACCTAGAGAAACAAAAATTCATTTCATTACATAAAAAAGATTAAGGGGAATATAAATGGGAGGAGCACTGAAACATTATCACATTATGTGAATACAGTAATCTAAAGGGGTAGGCAGAATTCTTTTGGACCAACTAGCACCTCTTAAAAATACTTTGTGAATCACTGGACAGTCTTCCCCCCAAAAGCAGTGGAGGACAGCACTTTCTAGACCAGCATGGTCTAAATCTCAGAGTTTGGTAAACATCAATCTGAAATATTTTAATCTAACAAGGTCAATATATTTTGGTATTTCCCTGTATTTTAGACATGAGGGGAGAGAGGAGGTAAAGTGCTCAATCCAAGTTTCAGTTTTGTCACTACCACAGCTGGCATTTATTTATGTGCCTAAAAGAACAGTGGCCTTCCTCCCAGCTGTCCAGGAGGCATTCAGGAAAACTCATAAATCTGTGACCACCCAAACAGCACAGACACGCAGAACGCTCAGCACGGGTCACTGCCAGATCATAATTTGCAAGTGTTGATTAAAGAGTAATCTTGGCTATTTTTACATCTAGCAAACAGGCCTAACAAGGACAGACAATTAAACTATTCTGTATTTGGAAACATAGTTGCTGACAATGGGTTTGGCTTCCCTTGCTCTTGCTCTGTTCTGATCCCAGTAATTCCATATTTTATCCTCATCTTCAAACTGAAAGACCAGGACAAGATGCACTTGATTTCTATGACTGAGCCCTTCAAATATACTGATATATTCTTGTCTTAGTTATCTCTTGCATCTCCTCCTCCCTCTGCTCTCCTCCAGGCAAGAAACAAAAATATCTCAAACAACTGAAAGCTCTATTCGACCTCATCATACAAATTTCAGTCAGAAACAATGTTCTGAGAAAAGATTTTGTAATACAATCCCTTCTGCTCTGCTGCAGGAATAGTTTCCATACTGGTTTTCATGTAAATAATATGAAATCTGACAACTATAGAGGTGTTTTTTTCTCGACTTTCTTTATCATCAATTGGTACATTTTGTGACCAAGAAAAAAATCTGCATTTGTACAAACCCATGACATTTATGTTAGTTTCAGTGAAAAGCGAACAGTCCCTGTTTTGTCCCCCAGAAATATATACAGGTTTTAGTTATTAATCTTTAGGAGAACCCACAGCATTCACTTCTGAAGTCATAACTTTCAAAGTGCTAAAGCTCTTCTAAATCAGCACAGCAGATGGTCTCAGCAGCCCTTAAAATAACCACTGACCAAAAATCTCCAGCACATTAGTTAATTGATAAACGTTCTACAATGTAGGAGACAACTTTAGTGAAGAGATCATCACTAATCCTTCAGACTTATTTAGGAGATTATATTGACAAATTGATGATCATTTCACACTTACTAGATTTAAATTTGACAATTTAAGATTCCAAAATGTCCTACCACTGTATGTATTTTATTTTTGAATAATATTCACAAGAATTTATTGGTAATTTTTTTTTTAAAAAAATCCTTATTTTCATTTTATGGATCACAGGGTTCTGGTTGGTTACTCAAGGCTTGTTAATACATGAATTTGTCTTCTACTGAGGTTAATCTGATTTTTTACAGAGACGAGTGTGTCTCTTAGAGAAGGACAGATACAGAAAAGTGACTTACTCATTACTTCATCTTGTCCTTAAGTAGCATCTCTGTGTCTGCATTCAGCCACTCCAACCAGCCTGAACCTGAAATGGTTTAGTTTGGATGAATGCCTGTGAAAAGTGGACAAAATCAACCTTTGTTTACTGTTCCAGCACTGGTTTTAGTTGCTGCCAGTATGTCCTACCCCACAACAATAAAAAGCTTTCGATTTCTTGACGGTGGAAAATCCTGATCCCTTGCAAGAAAATGCTTGCAGTCCATGAGAAACTGAAGCCCCGCTATAAATATGGCCAGTTGTGTGTTAGGTGAGATCCCACGGAAGCTGCCACTCACTATTTGTAAACGAGCTATACACTGAAGAGGTTTGTGCTTGAGTATCTTGTTCTTTCATTGACCTAACCGTGCAGTTAAAGAAAAAAACACTAGCTCTAAGAGCAGATTTCCCATGTAATCAAATATTTCTCTATAGTTCATCTGACGTTTGTCAAGTATGTAGAGTAAAATCATACTTAGAGACAGTAAAAAGAATGCAGCAGGAGGGGTCTTCAAGAAGTCCTAGAAAAGCTACTGCAAATTCTGCAAAAGCAGAGAGGGAAACGGGTGCAAGAGCTGCTCCCCCTGTAGGCATGGAGTTTCTGAAATATTGCAGTTCCTTTGCAGCAATCCCTTTTCAGAGTTTATTGAGTTTAAATAGTTCCTGAAACATTGGTTGCACAATCCCTCATCTCAGTGCTGTCACCTAGAAATCTTAAATCTTGCATTTCCTTACTGAGTGTATCATCTAGGACCAATAACTAGTTTTGTAGTACTTTCACCTGTAAAAGTCTAATGAAAGACAAATACAAAATATATTCTGCAGCAACATAACATCGTTCTCTCTAATCTCCAAATTGAAAGGAATGAGACACTGTTCCATTTTAACAAAGCGGAAATAGGAAACATTGTGGGGACAAGAAACTTCTGCTCCAAAGCTGGGGATAAATCAACAAACCAAGGCTTTTCAAGAGAACCTCATTCTCAAAAGGGTGAAAAAAAAGTTGAACTTCAGAATTACATTTCATCTTCTAAGTTTGGACATAGCTTTTGAGGCAATTTGAATGCAATCTCTGCGGATGCAAAGTTCACACACGTGACTGTCTGCAGAATTCTATTAAAAGGTCAGTTATATTTGCTTTTGCACACAAATGAAAATGATTCCCATATGTATTTACTGGGCTCTTTGACAATGTTATGGAATAGATCTGGTCAGTCAGAAGATTATCCAATGTCTTCCAGTGTATCATATGCTTCCCTCAGCACCATTGCAAAAAGGAGAGAGATTTCTAGATGAAGTATCTGAAGACACAGGAAATTTCTTCAAAGAACCTTATTCAATCACTTCCTGGTGATCCCGTCCTTACTGTGGCTGACTGCTTCTCTCTCCTATCAGATGGGTACTGAAGATAAAGCTGTGTTCAGTCACAGAGGCTGGCTTATTATTTGAACTCTTGTTCAGACAAAATGAACAGCACTGCCACAAACCTTCCAGCTAAGCCAGGCCTGGTAAAACATCTAGAGATGCATCCACTGAACTGCACATCTCTTGACATTTACACAGGACAGCAAAAAACTGCAGCTCTGCTGCCTCAGGCCACTCAAAGCTACTTATTTGCAGAAGATAATTCTGTAGGCAAGGAACTGCACACCTCAAAATCACTGTCTTTCCAGGTTTGGGGTTTGTCATTTTACAAAAGATACACTCCCATTGGAATTTCCACATAGAGTAATTCTCATACAAGAGAAATACCAAAATGATCAAAATGGTATTGAGGCAGCTTATTTGCCAATTTTGCTCAAAGTTGTAAATTATAATAAGGAGGATGGAATTTTTCTCTCTGCTTCCATGGACTTCAACAGCACTAAAGTTGTAACAGAGCAGGATTTGTGTCACTTGCAATAAATGATGGCCAAGTGTCACTTCTCTTAAGTGGGTTTAATTGCAAGTAAATAATTAAAAACTCCCAAACCAGTCTTGGCAGTTATGCATTACGGCATTCAGTGAACACATTACCTCCACCTTATTGAATAATAACACCAATCGAACCCAAGAAATTTCTGGACAAAGGTAATCCTTCATCTTACCCATAAAGAGGAGGTTTTGCTTTCCTCCATTTGAATCTGAGAGCAACTTAGTACCAAGGTGCTTCTTAAAGCAAATTAAGCTACTCATGTTGAAGTATTTTAAGGATCTGCCTTTAATTTACTGCTGGAAGAAGCAAGATTGGTGAACCTTAAGGCTTTTGTACATTGTGGAAGCTCATAAAGCCTTGAGAGCTTTGTCCACAGACCCCACAATAAGTATGACTCATGGAATGTTATTCTTTTCTCAGTATGCAATAAAGAGAAATATTATTTATAGCAGCATACAAACTATTTAAAAACTGTTTTTCTTTGAAGTTTAGACATAGCAAGGGAACAATAATTTGGATAAACGGCAGTATTTACAATTTCTTTGAATTGGGGCCACACATCCTATCATGGCCAAATATGTGGTTACAAGGAAGTATTCCAATTTCTCAAAATAGTTCTGACATTCACAAGTTCACTGAGGTCTAATATCTGATTGGTTTTGGCTCAGAAGTGACTTTGAGCCCTACAGCAATTTTAAGAGCACAAACAATAGAGCAGTTTCCTTGCCTTAGGGCTCTCACTTCCGTGCCTCTTTACATACATGCTCAGAAAGGTCCTACAGTTCTCCAAAAACGTTCCTGGTTGCATTTGTCGAAAGGCTTCAGCACAGGCTCATCTGTTCCCAGTAAAATCTCTGGCAAGAGCGTGGTAAAACCCACTAGAGCAGAGAGCTGTAACGAGTTGTATGTTACATGACTGCTGCTGCTCTTATCAGCTGTGCTCTGAGAACTTAAATCGCACAAGAAATCACTCATCAGTGTTCATTTTGGCCCAGATTAAAGAGAGAAAAAAAGTCTTCCCAAAGATGACGTTTGAGGCACAATCCGCTGTAACAAAATGTTCTAGAATGGCACTAGGTTTGTGGCAGATATTTCGTACAGAGAAAAACTGCTCTTTTTCTGAAGCTACAAGGAAGATCAGGAAGTACCATCCTACCAAAAATAAGAGGGAATTGGTTCTTCCATGTGTAGCAATCAGAGGACAAATGCACATACAGTTCCAAATAATGTAGCACCTTTTAACTTGAGTTATATTATGCAGCCCAAAATGTGAGCTCCAAAATGTGAGCCAGGCCCAAATACATCAGTTTCAGGACTACTGTATTTAAGTTAAAGTCTTTCTCATGCCTGCAGCTAAGTAACATTTTCAAGTCCAGTAATAGTTACATAAGACTCAAATAAGACAAAATACCCAGTGCAAAAACACCCCACCCTCTGTGAAAAGGAACATGGTAAAGGTCTGTTGAGAAGCCGACACCAGAAAATGGATGAGACTCCCTCTGTTTAGGACTTTCTCCATGACCCAGGCTCCTGTAGTCAGCAAGGAAGAGAAGAGCCTTCATTTTCCTAGTCCTACCAGGAAAATAATGAAAATAGCTCTCCTGGAGCAAAATGTTTTCTAGGTAGCTATTCACTGAAAAAAAAATTTCAATTTATGCTGCAGAGTTTAGATTAAAGATTTAAACATGTGCATACCTTCGATTTTGTTTTCCCTACCTTCCTGGCATGGTGTGAATCCCTACAACACCCACAGACCCTGACAACAGGTGACCTTTCCCCTTATAAACAGAATATTGCCACAAGATTTTTGTATTTCCTGTGTTTTCATTCAGTACAACAATATAGGAATCCAATGCAATAAAAAGCAGTTGCTGAAGCATATTCTGAAACACGACCTGGGTTGAAGGAACAGCTGTCACACTTTGCACACAATTCAGAAGAGCATCTGGGTTCCTGCTGTCACCAGAAGTTGTATTTTAATCACTGCAGGACGTGATATGCCTGAAACAACCACGCAAGAGCCACACAACAGCCAGTAATTTTCCTCAGGTCGTGTTAGGCAAAAAGCACCATAGTTTCTTTTCTCCCCATCTGATTTTATGCCATGTACTCAGAAAGCTGTTGTCTGACCTTTCCGTCCCCATGATATATTGCATCAGTCTGCTGGTTCCCACAAGTTCGTATTTAAAGAGCTTCTGTTCACTTATGTCTGCCTCGTAAAAGATCTCTTGTGTTGTTTTTCTCCCCACCCCCTGCAAGAGCAATAAACATTCTGCTAAGGAAAGGCTGTAGTATCAATCAGATTTCAGTGCTGATTAGAGGGGAGGTACTCTGGCTGCGTTTGAAATGAGTCTCTTTTGACTGTTTTTGCATCTAAAATTAGCTGGGCCATTTCCCGAGAGAAGCCTGGGGATAGATGCAGACACCCCCCCGGCCAGCACGCTGGAGCTGTGTCAGAAAGCACAGGCAGAGAGCTGCAGAGCTGCTCAGAGTGGCCAAGAAAGCCGGGGAGCTGCTCTCCTCCTGACTGGCAGTGGGGCCATGGAAAGCCCTGGCTGCCAAGTGACACTTGGCCATCGTTTATTGCAAGTGACACAAATCCTGCTCTGTTACAACTCTAGTGCTGTTGAAGTCCATGGAAGCAGAGAGAAAAATTCCATCCTCCTTATTATAATTTACAACTTTGAGCAAAATTGGCAAATAAGCTGCCTCAATAAGCTGCAGGTCACTGTTTCAAACACTGAGCGTCTGAGGCACCAAGAGAAAGCCTGACACTGCAGCCAAGGACAAAATTCCGCTCAGCTTCAGCCCCTGCAGAGCCAAGTCTGTTGTTATTTATGCCAGGACTTGTCCCCTTGGTTTGCTGCTGAGCAGTCACAAGAGTATTTCTGCCAACAGCAAGGTCTGCATTTCCCAGAGATGCCCTGGGTGCAATACTGCAGAAAGGCAAAGGTAGCAATTCCTAAAAATGTTTCCTGCCCTCATGCCCAAAAAGATGCTCTACACAGTTTTTCAGGATCTGTTGAATTCAGCCCATTTACTCAGTTCTGTGAAATTCACTACAGTAAGTTTTGGACCAGGAGACTAAAGTTCCAATACCCACACTGTCAGTAATGTCAGTAATAGATCTATGTCAGAATCTGTGCAGGCTGTATTTAGATAATTTTACATCCTGACAGTAGGACAAAGATAAAAATATGTTATAGTTACTTTTGCAAGACACACAGGTCTCTCTTTTCTGGGTTTTGCTTTCTCCCACAAGCTAGCCCCTCTTATGAAACAGGAGACAAACGTTTGCTTCAGGTCATAGTGCTCTGAGTTGCATGCAAGGGATTTAACAGAAAACATTTCCTTTTAAAATAAAGAACTGGAAAAACATGTCCTGTTATGGACAGCTCTGGTATGGTGGGCTGAGCATAGATATTTAGACTAAATGCAGTTTCTGACAACAACTCAGAAGAAGAAGAGTAAGACACTCACTGCTTTTGAGGATTTACTCTAGTAGTACTTATCACAAGTAATCAAGCTGTAACAGAATGGGAAGTATATCTAAAATAAGCATGTAAATTCTTTATCTAACATGTCCTGTATAAATAGAGATCTTCAGTAACCAAATGAAGGCAGCATTTAAAAAAAGAAACTCAGTCTGGGTTTCCAGGGAACCAATACTATAAATCCTGGGCAGCCCTTTGAGGTAGGGCAACTTGGCAATACTGTGAGAAGCACCTTCAGGTTTTTAAACAAAACTTGAGATGAAAGAAAGAGGCTGGAGATCACTTGCTTTTCTGTTTCTTTCTTCTTCTTGACACAGTAATTAAATGATTTGAATTTTAACTTCCAGGATTTTTTTTAAAGATCAAAATTAAGATTAAAAAGAAAACATCCCTTTGCAGCTTTGTTACTGTCTTTATGCACCTGAGGTTTGATTTACACAGACTAATGTTTACATGCTAGCACATGTAACAGTCAAAACCGGTTTTAAAAAAAAAACCCTAAAAAAAAAAAATTACCCATACCTACATATACAATAGGAATGTTTCCACTCCTATATTTCACATATTCAATAGTAATATGCAATTCTAATATTCATACCAGAACTGCTTCCACTCTTGTTCTGTCTTAATTTGTTGACCCAAAAATGGCAATGGGAGGAAACAAAAATTAATAACAAAAGGTAAAATTTTGTTTTCAGGAGCTTCATTAGGTTTTATTCCCACAATTACATAAACACATGGGAACTAGCGCTGCTGCAGACCGATTTCACATCACTGAGTGCAGAGGGGATAAACTCGTTGGTGCCATCTGAGATTTTTGCACTCTTTTGTTAACTTCTTTTGCTAAATTTATACCACATCTTTTGTGCCATGTCTGTTAGGCCTTAACTGGAGCTTCTCAGAGGCTCCACTGCACTATCAGATAGAATGGACTCCTTCTGAATATACCTATTCAAATTAAACTTTACAAAATAGAATTTTCCAGTCTTTTCAGAAAGTGGCTAACTGATATTTCCAAATTAAAACGTATCATGGGTTCTTAACTCAGATAATTTCTTTTCCTGCTGAAATGAGATAAAAAATGGAAGTTGTCCTAACAGTTTTTTGGCAAATGAACTAAGGATTGAGTGAGCTAAACCCTCCACTTCAGCAACAACAACCATAACTCAAGCACTCACAACTAAGGTCCATTTCCAATTCCTCAAGAGCTCTAGGGGAAATGTTTCACATCTGTGAATGGCATTTGAAACCCTTGTATTTCTCTATATCCAACGCTAAACTTTGCAAAAGGAATGTTATTTTGAACAGAAATCAAGTGAAACACCATGTAAGCTATGGTATCAATGCAAATAGGATTATTGCACTTGAAATGTCACTAAAAGACATTTTTCTGTTCAAAACAGCTGTGGAATAATGAAATTTCTTGGTGTTTGTTGGATATACAGGTGTTCAAACTCAGAACAGATGTTGAGAAACAATGCAGTGACTGACAAGCAATAAAGCTTTTCTGTGACATTGGATATCTTATCTTGCCACAAGACTTTTTTTCCTTTTTTTTTTNAAATTTGATTTTTTTTTTTTCCCCAAAACTTTTTTTTCTTTTTTTTTTTTTTTTTTTTTTTTTTTGGGTGGGAGGAGAACCTTTCGTAAGTGATAGTATATCAAAATCATATCAATGTTTATATAGTATCTTAAATGCAAATTAAAGGTTGATGAGGAAAAAAGTTATTTCAACAAGCTGCTCACTAAGATAGGGATGTTGACAATTACTGGTCAGATTTTTTTTTATCTATGTAAATACACTGACATAACTATTTAAGAATATAAAATGCAATGTCTGCTCATGACGGTCATAAATAATCAACAAAATAAAGATTAAAAAAGAGAAAATTTGTATTAAAAACCCCAAAGAAAACCAGAAAGCAATTAGTTGTAGATCTTGAGGCAAAAACGGGATGCTGCTACACGGGTGATTTTTTTCAATCCTGTTAAGGATTTTGCATTTTAACTCTAGGCATGACTGGTCTCTTTAATAAATTGTAAGTGTCAAGGACTTGTAGAAAGAAAAAGATGCAAGCAAAATGAATCATAACACAATTGGTGCAACTGAACATGAGTGCAAACATCCTTATTTAATGAATTTCCAAAAATAAATTATAAGGGTGATTTCAGTCTAATTGAGTTAATACTAACTTCTAGGAGCTTGTGATTAATTTACTGTACTCTCTAAATCATTGCCTTTGAGACTTCTCTACGCCAGAAAGACTATAGTCAGCAACTTTCTTATTATNGTCTCTTTAATAAATAAGTGTCAAGGACTTGTAGAAAGAAAAAGATGCAAGCAAAATGAATCATAACACAATTGGTGCAACTGAACATGAGTGCAAACATCCTTATTTAATGAATTTCCAAAAATAAATTATAAGGGTGATTTCAGTCTAATTGAGTTAATACTAACTTCTAGGAGCTTGTGATTAATTTACTGTACTCTCTAAATCATTGCCTTTGAGACTTCTCTACACCAGAAAGACTATAGTCAGCAACTTTCTTATTATGATTTGCTCCAATTGCAATTAAAAAGCTCTTTTTTTTCTCTCTCTGTAGGCTTAAAGCCAAACCATGTTGTGCTCTGTAAATTAGAAAGCAATTATAAACAGCACTTAGCCTCTTGTAGCCTAGATCAGGCAAATCCCACATGCTACAGCTGTGCTTTGTGGAGACTGGACTGAGAACATCAAGCAGGGACTGAACAGCACCTGAGTGCAGTCCTGGCCTTACCCAGACCCAGTCCTGCTGTGCACTGATTCTCCTGCTGCTGTCAGTACAGAGATACAGGTCCAGAAGCAGCACATCATGTAAATACGTGCTGCCAAGGGAGACACCCAAAATGGCTGAGGGCAGTGATTTTCAGAGAAACTCATGGCATCCAACTCCATTAATGAGTCTGAGAGTTTAGGTCCGCATCTTTTTGTCAGGTGTCTCTAAACTCCAGTGCAATGTTCACTCATGCAACACTGAGGGGGAACTTAGTGTCCAAAACACATCAAGAAGATGGAAACTCCTAGTAGTGGTCTACAACCAATCCACAGTGTAGTATCACAAATGGTGACATGCGCAGAGTCCAGAGCATGCCTGATGAGCACAATCCCTCCATTTCCTCTCCAAGCAAGAACAGGATTAACACTTTTCTTCTAAAGATGTGCAGAGGAAGGGAGCAGTGATGGTGCTTACCTGCTCCATAACCTCCTCATGGTTAAAGGATTCTCCAAGGAAGAAAGCAAAAACCCTCTCCTTTTCCCACAGGTATTGGGTGTAGCATAACAGGAGGGGTAGATGTATCTTCATCTAGATAAAGGCAGAAAATAACAGCACAATAAAAACCCAGAAACACTGTCCACCCTGTAAGTAGCAAAGCGCGTTCTGCAGCAATTTCTGCTGGCTCCAGTTTCTGTGTTTTCACTCCAATTAACCACAATAAATTACAGTTACAGTGTAGCCAGCTTAGAATATGCAGGTACAGCCTGAAAAAAAAAGAACAGCCAACATCTAGAGAGGATCCAATGCTATCAGCTCTGTTTTCTCATAGTTTAGGACAAAATACTCACTGAGGTCGGGTGTTCTGAAGGCACTTACAAACCAGAAGTGGCTCCACTGCAGGAGAATACCCAGACCTGGCGCTCCCCTGCCTGGCTGAGGGGAAA
>VYZR01025098.1:0-14966 GCA_013400675.1 Oxylabes madagascariensis
TTTTTTTTTAGTAGGCACAGGATTAGCTTAGCTCTTAATTTAGCTGACTGACCATCCTGATGTCAGGTCACAGATCCAATTTAATTCTGACTTCCACTTTCCCTACTTAATCCCCTTATTTGTGAATATTTCCAGCAGTCAGGAGTTAGACATTCCTGTTTGTGGTGAGCTGATGTAGGCTATATGCCGGGGTCCCACCAAGCAGCTCTGCCGTTCCCCCTCCCCAAGTGGACAGGAGAGAGAGAAAATAGAACAAAATACTCAGAGGTCAAGGTAAGGACAGGAAGATCACTCAACAATTACCATCACAGAAAAACTGACTCAACTTGGGAACATAAATATAAATTATTACCAATTGTTCTGTTTTAACCCCAGCTGGTTATTAAGCCCCACAGTTACTTGCTCACTCGCCACCTGTGGAACGAGGGGAAAAATTGGTAGGATAAAAATCCTATACATCCAAGAGATGCACAGATAAACAGTGTAAACAAATTCCACTTAGCAATGCCAGTTTGAATATTCATATAATGGGAGGTTTACCAGGGATTACTTAAAATTCAAATCAGATACCAAATTCAGGTAACATGTAGTGATAATTATATAAGTATGCAGCTCGACTCACATAGAACTCTCTTGGCTTAATTGTTGAACCATAGCTCTGTCCATTTTTTTTTTGTTTAACTGCATGGGAAAAACAACCAAAATTTTTATCACAAAGTCTAGAAACCACTGCCATGAAATACCAGTTGCAAAAACAGTGAGTGAAAGAAATGAGACCTTCTCGAAGTCAGTAATTTTTTGAAAATTAGTAAGAGAATTTCTGACATTAGTGCTTTTGGTATGCTAAATGGATTGTCATTTTCTGTTGTTTTTCGTCTGATTTCCATCTGCAAAAAGCAACAGGTATCAAATAAAGGAACAGTGGTCCATTTTCTGAGCCGTCATATTCAGTGAATCATAGTCAGCTCTTATAAATGAACAATATTAATCAATATTCAGAGGGAATGAAGCAAAGGAGTAAATGTATCTTACAGCAAAACCTGAGGGTTATTGTTTCTAGGCAGATTGCACAAGATCGAAGCATTCAAAGAAGAGGGAATTTGACAGTTTTAGTTGTACAGTGTCTAAAGGCCATTTGTGTTGTGCTGCTGGTATTTATATATGCCCAAATCAGTAAAGTCAATGTAATTTTATACCATTTGCTCACTCGGTAACATTTGACTTACTGCTCTGGTCATTGTGCCAGACATTGGTGTAATTTTTCATCGCAAAAGAATGATGGAGGTCATATCAGCCAAGTGCAGATAGTATTTTCATTTTCTAAGGTGGGAAGCAGTAGCTCAGTATTGGGAAGCAAGATGTTCTGTGAAAAAGACTATTGGATACGTAAAACAACTCCTGAATTTCCCTTTTGCCTCTGGCACTCATATTTGAATTGCTTCGGTGATATGAGCAGCCATAAAAGTGGCCTGGTAGGAAGGTGACAAATACTGAACAAAAGAAACTATCTGCTGAAAAATACTGACATCTTTGAAAAGTGCAGCTAGTCACTTTCAAGTGCAGCCAGAGGTACCATGGAAAAGCACAAACCCTAGGGACTTTAATGGCAATTTAGAATCTGATAAGGTGGAAGATCACCCAGCTCTGAAAGAACAAAAAACACCATCATCTAATGGCTGTTACAGGCAAAAAAATCAAAATTAGTTGTTACTCAAGGTAGGATGTCTCACACTATCTCAGTGTTATAAAAAGAACCTATTTTTTCTTCAAAATGGAGCCTCTTGGTCTCTGAGAACTTCACAGTTGACTCCCACATGAACTTTCTATCAGCTTTTAGGCCCTCACTGGGAACACCTGCCTGACTCCAGACACTATAACATGGATCAGTTTTGAAGGGAGACTTATTACCTTGTTGGTTCAGTCTGTCCTCCCCTTTTTTGGGATGACTAGATGGCTCTGAGATCCCTCCACCCTCTTTTCGGAGAGTGTGGCCCCTTCTGAAATCTGTCCAATTCACTTCTTGCTGATATTACTTGTATATTCTTATAGGTAACCTATCATATCAGCTGTTACACTGCTGGTGTGTTTGCTCCATTAATGGTAAGTTGTAGTAACCTGTAGTAGTGTTTGGTTATTGCTGTTACTGGTTGTACTGCAATATTGATTGGTAATATATTATTGATTGATACTAATTGATTGATGACAGTAATTTAATAGCTTGTTGTCTTGGTTTGAAAGACAGGTGTCTGCTAGGGAGGGGCAGAGCCTCACTCGGAATGGAGAATTCAAATCCCCTCCCTCCAACTTATTATAATGTAGAAAATTAAAGGGGTTTTCAGGCAGAGGTATGGGGATAGGAATAACAGCTCTTTACTAGTGCGTACAACAAGGCAAACGAACAACAACAACTACAGCATTAACAACAAAACAGAACCAGGGACCTCAAGGGGCTTTGTTTCACGAAGCCTGGGGCAGTCTGATCTCAGTGCCCCTGTGGGACTCCAAGAGCACCAAGCTGGAACGGTGGAAAATCTCGGGCTGGTGGATGAGATGTATCAGAAGCTCTGTCAGTGGCAGCTGGAAGGGCAGGGATGTCCCGGCAGGGCAGTGCAGGGATACAATGTAGCACAAAGCCTCAAAGCAGTGCCAGGGAAGCGGCAATGATGGGACAGGGCCAGCCCAGCAGGACAGGAGGTGAGCTCAGAATTCCTGGGCACACGAGCAGATGATGGTAGATTTCCCAGGACTGAACTTGATGGTGGCAGTGAACTCCTCCCACAGCAAGCAACAGCCTGGCCATCCTCTCTCCAATGCCAAAAAGCAAGAGAGAGAAGCTGCCCCCAGCCCTGTCCTTTACCTGTCCCCAAAACTGGCATTATCTCCCCCCTCCGAGAGAAACTCCCAGAGACCCAAAGAAGCATAGCCAGGTGCTGCATCTCCTCTCCTTTGGCCCCTTTGTTCTGCTTAAGTACCTATAAGTACCCAATAGTTAGTTTCCTAGCAACTTACGGGAAAAAATTCTATAAGTAAAAAAGAAAGAAATCTAACCCCCACCACTTGTGTATATATATTTATAGACACTCATTTGTTAATTACATGGATTTCATTAATGACATGGATTTCCTAGTAGCAATGTGTGTGGTGTTTGTGGTGATTTGTAATAAAGCAGAGAAATTTAGAGGATAAAGCGTTCATGTTGTTGTGTATTACAGGACCCTATGAACCTATGGTTGCAACTCTACATACCCAAAGGCCATGTAACCATTTAAGTTGAGATGCTTGGGAGCATCGCTTCTTGTCTAATGGTCCTTCCCTCTTTCTATTAAGTTGTTCAAGTTAAAACTGTGTAGACTTCCTGTCTAAGTCTTCCTTCATGACTTTCTGTACCATGGGAAAATGAGTAAAATTTTCATTGTGCCATCTGTAGACAAAAACTAATAGAGGATAGTTTTAATACAAGACCTTATAATTTACATTTTGTTCCATTCCTTTACAGAGGAAAAAGGCAATACTTCACATGGAGAGACTTCAGATGTCTCTCTTCTGGAACAGAAATGAGTACTGACATTTTTCTGTCTACCATAAAAATGTTAGTCATGTAGAATGACCTACTACATATAACATTTTCATTTCCCAAGAGAGGAAACAGAGAAACAAACACAACATCTCTATTAAATATTGATAAAACCCAAGGAATAATATTTACTGTAAAGAATAAAATATTCCTAAGGTAACAGTGGAATAGAATGAGATCACACAATTAAAGTCTATACGTGCAAGTAACGTGTAAAGTCCTTCTCTTCTGGTCAATGATTTTTTTTCTGCCAGTTTAATTCTAATGGCATTGATTAGATTACAGTGATTTCTTTTGAAAGTGCTATGACTGTGCTAATGATCTATCAGAATAACAGCATTCAAAGGTCATATATTTATCATATGTTAAGAGAAGGTATGGGGTTTTTTAATATCTTGCATCTTCATTAAGTATTGAAAGTAATTCATTTTATTATTCAGAAACCTCTTTCCTCCATATGTTCACTTCAATTTTCTTCTGTACAAATCAGTCTAATAAAAATAATGGAGCTGGTGATGATTTACGTCTTCATTTGTCTCAAATTTCAGGAACTGTGTGGTCCAGAAGACAGGGCACTAACTGGTGAGAACTTTACACTTGGGTTTTATTAAGGACTTGCTGCAGTAAATTTTCTTGTTGCTGTCTCCCCTCTTTCAGTTGTCTGATATTTCAAGCAGTTTGGGGCAGATGCATTCTATCATATTTCTGTAATCCCTGGCACTATTAGGATTTCATGGTATTTTATATATGTAAGGGTATTTTATATATGTAAGGAATTTTAAAGTTTAAAAATACAAGTCAAGTAGAGGCAAGCTATTTTATATTTTAAACTTGCTTATGGCATACTAGTATAAAAGCTCATGCGGGTGTGAGGTGAATACATTGTATGAACCATGAGATCTTCTCCATGGATTCAGTACACACCTGTGGAATTTGCAAGTCTGTGCGTTTGTGCGAAAAGTACAGAATCAAAAAAGCTGTAGAGCAAAGACTGGGATCCACAGGACATGATAAAACTGTAAGTGTCCATCTTGAGAAGCAGAGAGACATTGAAAACAATTGGAATTAACTTATCACAGAAGGCTTTAAAAAGTATTAAGTATGCATAACCAGTGTGAGAAAAGTTCTTTCCTTTTGATAACTGTAATAGATTTAGTACTTTGTTTTTCATTAGCATTTTGCTGTAGAGAATTTCTTTATTGCGTTAAGGAATGTAACCTTAAAGGGTAATTTTAGCCAAGGCAGGCTTTCATCCCAAGGCTCTGTTGACAAACAGTTCTTCTGAAGGGCAGTTCAGAGCCTACTTCATATGCTTTGAATTAGTTTACTGAAGGAACCTTTCTCTGTCCATTGATTTGGCCCTGGAAAAAATAAGTTAGCCAGACCGCTGCAATGTAAGCTTAGTCTTCAGTGAATACATGGAAAACCCTGTTAGCATTCAGACTATGATTCAGAATAACTCTTTTTAGGTCACATTATTTATGAAAAATTTTATTGAGTTTTCACAGCTTAATAACAGAGTATGATGTGCTCTTGGAATCAGCCATCTCCGACCCTCTGCAAAAGTTATGCAGATCTTACAGACACTAATATTGGGCATCAAATCTTGGTGCCATCTGCTTTAGTATCCGTTTTTCAGCAGAATCTGAAGCACGTCAGCAGTATTTGATTGCTATCTGCTGTGCAATTGCAGTGGTCCTGATAGCAACCAGTAAATGCCACTTCCTTATCATAATCTTTTCACTAACACTCCATTCACAAAAAGCTGTGTAGAAGGAGTTTCTTGGAATCACAACCAGATTTATCTGGGATTCCTTATCAGAAGGGAAACAACGCTGAAAATCATGTATTATTCTAATTTTGTATGACTACCTCATCTAGGAAAATCTTCAAAATAAAACAATGGCATACATTGCAATGCCTTGCTGGAAAAGACCTCACCCTGTGGCAAGAGATATTTATTGTCTGAGAGTACCTTGCCCAGGAAGCTCTTCAAGATAAAGTAGTAATATACATTACAATTATGTAATTATGTTACCTTGATTATATGCACTTGGATCTAATAATGAGACTCAGAACACATTCAAACACTTGGTTGAGCAACTTCTAAGGATTGCAAGTCTTTGATTGACACCACATGCGTGAAAATCTATTCGTATATGTTGTGGTAATATACTTATGAATATACATCGGTGAATATAGGAATGGCACAACCTCTTACATATAGACTGGGGAATTTATTCATATGAGGCTTTTTCAGTTCTTTCTTTTGTTCACTGTACATGAATTGACTCAGACATGAAATTGGGATTCAAAGAATATTTTCACTCTGAAGAGAGCTTTAAGATACCAAGTTAACCTGCTTTAAGCTGTACATGGAACTGGGATATTGATTCTCATCTTCAGTCAACAAATGATGTCATCCCACAGAACATACAATTTCATTTTCAGAGGAGCACAAGAAACCTGTCGTTCAACAGTGAAGTCTCTTCTAGAATCCTGTCAGAAATGCTGTGATAACTGTTAGAGAGCAGATGTGATGAGATAAGCTCTCTTTTTCTTCTGTTACCTTTCTGGTGCACATTTGAACGCTACCCTCACCTATGACTAGTATTATTTTGCACTATCACAATACAGATGAATTTTAGAGCAACTGAAAATGCAAGATAAAATGAAACAAAAATGGACAGATACAGCCAAGCAAATTACAGAATAATATTTTGCACACAATCCCAGAATTTTGTGACATTTTGCCTAACTGTATAAGTGAAACACAGAATTTTTACAGTTACCTGGCTTAATGTTTCCAGCCATTGTAAGACTGCTTCCAGTCTTTGTCCTTAGCTACAATTGTGATGTTAGTCTAATAATATTTAATATAGTAAGGCTAATTGATACAGTAACAATTACCTTGATTAAACAACTTAGGCTTTTTGTGCCTGCTTTGCAAGATAAACATTCCTTTTACAAATGACTCTTCATTTTTTTTTGCTGGATCTTCCAACTCTGAAATCATGTGTAGCCTCTAATTTAGGCAACCACTAATCAGGCAGAAGTGCATTTATGAGTTGAACCTAGGTTGATCAATGCACATGACATGTCAATTGAGTTTGTATTGTGGATGTTAACTTCAACATTTATATGCGTTTCTCCTTCTTTTATCACTAGCTAAATTTAGATTCTGGGTTTCTCTGCAGGATAGAGGAAGGAACAAAAACCCATTCTAAAATACCCATGTAGAAAGAAAGTTAACCCTAAACAGAATTGCACGTCAGTAATCTTACTGCATGGATAACAGCAAAGCTGTTGGACCATAACTGTACATGTTTCACAGCAGTAGAAATCCACAGTTTGCCTAATACCCATTTAAAAATAAATGCATCATTTAAAAAGTTTGCAAGACTCTATCTACAGGTTTGTTTTAGTGAAGTATTCTTTTTATACTTTGTAAGTGGAATTCAAATATAATGAATCAGTACCAATGACAGTGGCTGTTATTTTCTCCAGTTATACTCACCTGTCCAACAGAAACAAATCTGCTGTATTGTTTTGTGTACACTTACAGCCATTTCTCATCTCTTTAAACTTTTGTTCCTTCAATGAAGGTAATATTCTTCAATAAAAGTAGTCAAAATAATTCCTTTTGTGTTAGGTTGTATTATATTTTAAAATCCTGTCTTCAGATTTAGGTAGCAACAGCACTGACTGGGAATCAGGGTTTAATACCTGTCAAAAATTTATTTTCACATTACTGTCAGTGGAAGTAAAGGTTGAGAATTCTTCATATATTTACTTTTGTGGGAGGAAGAATTGTTTAGAATACAACCAAACCATTGAAAACTATTCTGACCTGACTGAGTTTTCAAGCTGCTTAATAAAGCAGCCTGGATGAGGTGTGGCATTAAGTACATGCTCAAGTATTTTCATTTTCTTAGTGGGTCCTTTTTGGCCTAAGAGAAGAGTTTCTATTCGTATGAGCCAGTAACTGCAATGTGCACTAGAATTTCTTGCAAATCCTTTTATTTTCTTCAGAATTGGTTTGCTCTGCAGATATCACTGAAATTTAAATTTAGAATCAGCAGACATTATATGTGCAGCTTACAACTAAACAAATTATATAATGAAGACACATCTCAAAAATAAATCACATAAGAGAAAGTAAATTAAGTCATCCTCCTTAGCTTTTCGCCACCTGCTTCTTCTTGAGGCTTCGTTGTTGCACTGTACGGTTTTTTTGTCTGGTAGTTCTTTTTGCAGCTCTGTGGTAGCTGCATACAGCCAGACCACGTCATCCACATCTTTTAACAACTCAGCTCACACACTCCAAATACTTCATGATTGGAGGAAAGCATCCATGAATTCTAGGTAAATAGTGTTCTAGTTATGACAAGTGAAAGTATATGTGAAATACGACTCTTGATTCAGTATTTTGCATGCGCCTATGTCTGACTGAGGGGCTATGCATGTTGCACTAGGGAGCCTCAGAAGCTTAGGCCTTAAGCTCCAACCACAACAAAACTTGTTTAGCTTTTAGGTGTTCGTTCATATCCTGCATGTTGGATGAGGAGCAACCATCACAAAAATATCTCTTCACACCTACCTCTTGTTAATGGATATTATAAACAGATGCCGCCTCCATCAGCTACAGAGCCAAGGGTTCCTCTACCCAGCCACTGGATCCCAGCCTAGAGACTCAGGAGTCTCCATCCCAAGCTGATGGATGTCTACTTCTTTCCCATTTGCAGGTTCAGCCAGGACGCTGAGCATGTGTTTTGGAGGTATGTGCAGTCACACAGAGAAAAGAGGCAGAGCTGGCTACACGTACCTCCAACAGACCAGGTGCTGCCTTCTGCAGCACCCACATGTGACACTGACAGGACCACAGCCGAATCTTCTCCTTCTTCTTGAGCTGGTGTGGAGTCAAATTCACTGGCTGAAAGCACGTGTGTCCCCACTCCCTATACTCACAAGTAGATTCACATGTGGAGGTCCCTCATGGTGCTGTAATTAGGAATTGTCAGGGGCACTGCATAAGTATGGTCTGAGAAAGCAAACAGGCCAGTCAGTTCTGCCATGTGATTGCATGAACAGTAAGTTATTCCACACTCCAGCCATGCTAATAATAATGAGTGGCATAGAATAGTCTTGAAGTATGCCAAATCTGTAAATCTAAATATTTACATTTCTATTCCATATTCAGGAATGTATATGTTTGGTGGGGGTTTTTTTATGTTTGTTTTTTTTTTTGTTGTTGTTGTTGTTTCTGTTTTGTTTTTGTTTTGTTTTTTCTTAAATCCAGATTGAAAATGTGGGTTTTGAACAATAAAACTGTTACTTGAATGAGGCAAAACTACAGGTCTCCTTCATTCACTTCATCTTTTCACCCTCAAACCTTCAAAGAAAGCTGCAATTCCAAATCTCAAATGCCCTATTGTCTACACAGTGGGGAAAACATTGATCTCCTCAAAATTACTTCCTGTCCACATCCACATTTTAAGGTGCAGCTGGAGATAACAGGCTGTGCTAGGGCTGTAGCCTTTCCTGAAGGCATGCTGTTCATAGGACTCAAACCTGTTCTCAAGCATAAAAAACACTTGTATAGGATATTAGTTTCTAAATTGTTCTGTGTATACTTTTATCACCAGCTTCATTATGTGAACTAGTTGACCACTAGATATAAGGTCCTATGTAAAAGCACAATATTGCATTTTTTTTTCATGGTTCAGTTGTAATCAGTGAATAAATAAAAAAATGTTTGAAGTTGCTCATATACAGCTGACTGCTGCAGATTCTGGTAGACACATTCTCCATACAGTATACCATGAACAGAAATGTGTTTAGCAGTCCATTAATGGCAGCAGTGGATGTAACCACCCAGTCAAGGTAAGAAATAGGGAAGCTAAAATAGGCAACTTGAATCCATGTAAGAGCAAAAGGAAGCTTGCAGCTCCATACTACACAAAGCAAAAGTAGACATAAAAGAGCTGCTGCCTGGTGTTGTGGTTTCACGTTCGCCAAATCTCGTTTGCCAAATTGAGTGTCTTTACTGCTGTGAGATGGAATTAGGAGAGAAAAGGCAAAACAGGCCCAACTTAAGTTTGAACAGATAAGTTTTATTAACACACACACTAAAAGAATGAAAGGAAAAAAAAAGAAAAATTGAAACTTCAAAACCCCTCTTCTTCTCCCAGCAACTGTTCACTTTCCCACAACCAACACAGAGAGACAAACCATGACATTCAGTCAGTTTCACCATTTAAACATAATCTTTCATCACTTTGGGAGCGCAGTCTCTCTAGTGTCCCATGGAGACATTTGCCACCAAAAAAAAAGAAGGGTCTGGTGGCTCCCAGTGTCACAAATCTGCAACCGCCCGGAATCTTGCAGATTGTGCCATCCCACCCATCAGCAGCCTTTCCCACGACTACCCATGGGCCCCTCAGCACATTTGGGGTAACGTTTAAGAATGCCTCCTCTAGTTTACAACAAAGATTCTCTTCTTCTATCTCTGAAATCGTCTCCATCCAAGAGACCTCCTTTTATCCCAGGAGCGGGGGACTCACTATTACAACATTCTCAATGAAATCTCAAGTACAACAGTCCACCATCCTTGACTAGAACCAGCATTCCCCCAAACAGCTTTTACAAAACAGGTCCATTTTCTCCATGGTTTACATCTAGAGAAGTCCAGAAATGTCCACTGCCTCAAATCCCTTCTTCCAAAAAATCACATCAGTTCTTTCACTGACTTTGCATCATGCTGTCGTTCTACGTTTCAAATCATTCTGTCCTTTTCTCTCTCTCAGGGAAAAAAGCTGGAGTTTTGAAAGCTTCATCTTGCTAGGAAAGAGTTAAATCTGCCCAGGTCTGCTCTCTTCCTCAGCTGGCTGCTGCGGCTTATCATTGTCAGTTTTTCAAGGCCGAGCTGGGGGGAGAGCCGAAAGTCGGAGCTCCGAGCGTCCGCGCAGTCAGGAATCATTAAAAATACTTATAAATGCCACCTGCCCACCCTCTAGGTCTCAACAGGGTGGGCCCAGCCCGAACTGGGCTGCTCCCAGGGACTCCCGGGGACCCCTGGACTCCCCTGACGCTGGCTGGCTCGGGGGTTAGGCTGGAAAAGTTCGCTGGATGTTGAGCTGCAGCCTGTCTTTCTGCTTTGCCAGCAATCCATGTGGGCAGGTGGGAAGAGCACGACCGGTCCCGGGCTGGCCCCCCGCAGCAGGGGCGGCAGGGCCGGCCGGGCCGCCAGGCCCGGGGGCCACACGGCGGACCGGGACCGGCCCTGTTACCTGTTCAGCTGCCTGGATGGAAAAGGCAGGTTCCCTGGGAGTTTCCAATATTTAACCCCTGGAAGTTCACGTAGACGTACTCTGTAACTTCCTGAAAACTCACTTCCTGCTCAAACCACGACACCTGTTTTTTTTGCCCTGCTGCAGTATGGTAAACAAGCAAGCCCTCAGTGTTGTAAACAGTGTTTCTATCCTGCTGAGGTTGACTTTTCCAGTCATAAAAAACATTTGCACTTTTAAAGGTGATATAGTTAAAGATGTAGAATCAGTAACAGGCAAATGAAGAAAGAAAGGACATGGTTCCTACAGATGTAGAGAAAACTGGATATAGCCAAAAGTAACCTTCTTGGCATGTTTTTACAGATGTGGCGCTGAGAAGGAAACTCTACTGCGTATGTTGTTATCCTCTATTGCTGACATGAAGTTTTAGCTGCTGATCTAGCCTATATGTAACCAGATTTGTTTGACTCCTGGATAAAGGAACCATAATGCTATCATCAAAACACTCAATCGAATATTGAACTTTGGGGAGAAAAAGATTCTACCTCCTGTATCTTTCTGTGTTTTCAACATGGTCTCTCCTTATGCATATCTGTCTGTGTACAAAAATCTTCCTTGTCTCAATATTCTGTTATGTGGCCTGGAGTAGATCCCATGCTTCAGGAGGGCGTGAAATCCTTCCCCTGCTACTAAGAGTGGGAATCTTGGTCTTCACTAGGGTCAGGGCTTCATTTGCATCTAATATTCTGAAGGTGTACAATGAAGTCATGGATATAACAGGTCCCTGCCTCCTTTACAAGACTATTGGAAGTTGAAGTTTGAATAGTTTCCGTTCATAGAAATAAATGCCTTTTGTTAATTAACTTTATTTTTGTCAAAGCCCAAATTCTCAAAAAAATTCTAAAAAAATCTAAAAAAAAAAAAGATTTTTTTAAAATGAGAATTATCTAAACAAAATGAATCTTTCCATCTCAACCTCTAGTTATATTTTCTTTCAGTAGTTAATCCCTACTGATAAACTGAGCTGTATAGTGTATCAGATTGTTTAACTGCTTTCATAGTATATTTTGCATATACTTTGTGAAAAAAAATATTAATGAAGTCTGAATCAACATAATTTCAGGGACTAACTAAAGTTAGCTACTCATTCCTTTTTGGACTAGTTGAATATTTTTTACTGAGTTTTCATAATAAAAACAGCAATAGCAGCAACAACAACAATAATAATAAGAACAACTATTATTACTGTTATTAATATTTTTATTTTCATATTCATTGTTTTCACCATCATCAACATTACTTTAAATTGTATGGCTTTTATGGAAAATTTGGTTTTTCAAAAGCTGAAACTTTTCTTTCACTGAAACAAATAGTTTTCCAAAAATTATAACTTAACTATTTAGCTATTTGTGAGAATAGGGTGAAGAAAATAATGGCTATCTAATGGGGAATGTATAGTTCTTTATGAACTACATTCCCAGGCCAGAATACATCTTCAGACATGTACCAATGAAGACATGAGACTATGGCGAATCATAGGAGAGGAGAGTCTAGAATTAAGAGACAGACTGGGAGCATAAAGATTGAACAAGGAGCTTGAATCATTCAAATGCAAATATTCGGGGATTTTTCGCAATTAAAGGGATATTTCTGTTCCCTTCTTCCAACCACATTAGTTTATGTGGTTCTGTATGGATTGTAGCTTCTTTGGGTCATTCATCTAGAATACTTATTTTCCTGTAAGAATTATTTCAAATCATACATATTTTAATTGTCTTACTGTGGCTGATTGGAAGTTCTGAAAGATTACAAAATATGTTACGTACATTATGGATTGAACTGTATCTGGGAGAAGGTAAGCATAGCAATTTTCTGTTCTCTTCTGTATGGTGAGTGCCCTGTCCAAGAAGCACAGAATAGGTAAAGTTGGAAAGGACCACAGTGGGTCATCTGGTCCAAACTCTCTTCTCATCCCAGAGCAGACTGCACAGGATTGCATCCAGATGGTTCTTGAAATCATCTCCAGTGAGGGAGACTTCACAGCCTCTCTGGGCAATCTGTTCCACTGCTGGGTCACCTGCATAGTAAAGGAGTTCTTCCTCATCTTCAGGTAGAACTTCCTGTGCATCAGTTTCTGTCTGTTGCCTCTTGTCCTAACTGTCCTATTAGATGTGGAACATTTGAAGTGGTATTAGGACAAGAAACCAATGCATGCAATATAAATATTGAGAAAGATAAAATAGAAAAAGAAAACATATGTACTAGGAAAGTAAATAATAATTTTCTAAGTCCAAGATGACCATGAAGCTAGAATGCTAGAACAGTTGAAGGATGTGACTTTCTGAATATTTTTAGCAGATAAAATGAAAAATTCATCTTCATATTTTCAGATTTTTAAAAAGTGTTTGCAAATTTCAGGGAAAAAAGGGAGGAAATTGCATAGGACATGTTAGAAACACAACAGAGAAACTGTAGAGTTGTTAAAATGTAATAAAATCAGAGCAGGAAAAAAATGGTTCCAGAGTGAATCCACCCTCCAGAATGAACAACAGTAATAAAAAGTGTAAAATTATACAAAATCATGGTGCAGTTTTGGTAAATCTCAGATAGAAACAAATACCTGGAGGCATTCGGAAATATTGAGAAGGTTCAATAAAGTACAAATTTCTAACAACATATATAAAGAAGCAAACACTGTGAAGGAAAAAGAGGTAGAGAACCTTTCTTTCTTCAATTCAGATAAGCATTGCCACTGTTCAGTAGTTCTAAACTAGTACTCAAACTGAGATTATAGGACTGTGACCTTATAAGGTCATAAAATGTAAAGAACAGGAAACAAAGAAATAGATCATAACAATAAATAGTTTGAAATAATTGGCTCCCTCTGTTAATTGATGCACTATAATTTCTATTACTTTTTCTCATCTTCATTTTAACAGCTTTTACAACCTCCTTAAAAAGTTCATATTTTAGGATGTAAAAGAAAAGTATTTTCTGATATTTGCTCTCTTTTTAACACTTAATTTAGACTCCATTTTTCATTGTATATTTGTAGATTGTATTAAAAATTCCTCCTTCCTACTTTCTGTCTTCTCTTCAAAATCTTGGGATTTTTAGCTTATACCCCTCTGTCACTGATTGATTGAAGCTGTTGAAGAAAGCTGGCAAAAGCTTTTCCCAAGGATAAATGTGAGAAATAGTTATGGTGGGTTTTGTAGTAAGATATTGCAGCGAAATAAACCAAACACAAGTTTGATCAGAAGCATATCTGTGTCATGCTGTATTGACATTCATTGCAAAGGGAGGGAGGTATCCTGTTTGGCTTGGTTTCTCAAAGGTATACAGAGAGCCTGAACAACATGAGAGTGGGACACAGAGAAAACACAGAAGGACCATTTTGATAGAATGTGGCAAAACAAAAAATACTGAGGATGCTGGAAAAAGAAATTTCTCCCAGTTGTATTCCCATTGCCTTTAGTGTCATGACAGAAGTAATGTGACTGTGTGTCATCAATAATATGACTCTCTACACAGTTTCAACTTACAAAACTGATAGTAAAATTACAATACTGACTAATTGCTCATGTTAGCATTAGAAACATTTTTCTAGGTCACTGCATTTTTAGGATACAGCAGTCTAATTCTTTCCGTATTTATTGTCTTACAGTTTAGTTTTTCCGCTGCCCTGACTGGTTTTCTATAAACACTTCATAGATTTCTGACATTTCTTGATCCTCATTGCCTCAGAACTCACCTCAGTGATCCCACTTAAAGAGAGAATCCGCTTCTGGATATGACACCACATATGGAGGCTGAAACCTCTCTTATCATTGTGTCAAATTTATCATCTGTGACTGTCCTTATATTTCATTCGATCTTAATGTTTTCTAACTACAGTTGCTCAATTTGATAAAGACATCCACTTGGAAAGTAATATTTTCATTTTAGTATTGTCGTGATTTGAGCAGGAAGTGANAATCAGACTCCTTTTGAAATTTATTTGGATTTCCCTCGCTCAACTTTCAGCCACTGGTTCCGGTCATGATTTCCTTTGCCTGTTAAAAACACCATGTGTACATGGTGTTTTTATACATGGGTGGTAG